>JAQGBH010000411.1:0-52739 GCA_034698265.1 Sminthurinus aureus | reverse complement strand
TCTCACATTACCCCAATGTGCACAGACATCCAGCCGGACACGAGGAAAACAATACTCTGCTTCGCATCGTAAAAAAGGAGACTATGGAGACGATATGAATGTGAAGACAATCCTAAATGTGAGAAACATTTTATTGATGAACTCCTAGGGCTTTAATCGTAACTCACTCATTACTACCTACCGTACTAACACATCTTCAACAGTGCTAAGTACTTAATTCTATAGTCACAGTCTGCCAGTCTTTTGCTTCGGATGGATAAAGTCAAAGGTATGAGAGAATAAAAGAGGAAATCATACTACAGTATAAGCAGTGGCCCAGACGTTTTAGAGAAATATTTGGGCATTAGTTGACTCAACAAGCATGTTTACTGTATCTATCTATATAATATATCATGTGTGTTTCTGCTTGTGTGTATTGTGTATTAAATTTAATAGCATTTCATGATGCACTCTAGACTCTAGACACAATTGCCTAAACAGTGTTATGTGATTATGACTGCTATTATTATTATTATTGTTTGTAGATAAGCTGCTGGACGTAAGACCTAAGATGAATATATAAGGAAAAGGTATTATCAAGTCTTTATATTATATATTATACAGAGTATATGGTATACTGTATACACATACAGAACACGGACAGAAAATAATTCTATAGCCTTTGTATTTATATACATAAGTACGGGAGAACGGGATACGGGAATATGATAATGATGAGAATATTCCACATTGCACTAATGCAAACTAAAGTTTTATATAATAACAATAATAATAACAACAACAACTAATACTCAACACTGAACACAGCATACATATGATACATGTGAGTAACATAGCATAGACCAATTGCCACGCAATTCAAACAGAATCTAACTGACTGACTTGAATCAAGTAGACAACACAAAACACCAAACGCCAAACAGAAAGCAACGGCACTCACTCATTGGATTAAAAACTATCTTGGATCATATTACATACATTAGTTTAAGTTGCTTTCATTACGTTTTACAACTATGGGCTATCCTCGTGATAAGTACTCATTAAATTTGTGTGTGTTTGCACCTTGGCTGGCTCTATTATATAGTCGGTTGACTGGACATGACATATTCTTGGTCAACTATATAATAAGTAGTAAGTATCATATTAATACAGGCATACTGACACGGAAGATGTTCATGTAGGTATTTAATGTACGGGTACGTTCTCGTTGTGTACGTCATACACATGTACCTATTATGTACACCAGCACTATAACCTCCAATTTAACTTTATTGGGTTCCTGCAGTCAATGAAACGAATTCGCATGATGGTACACTAGTGACCTTAATGAGTTAAAATTCTCATTATTAAAGGAGTAAACACACATGAGAAGTAAAGCAGAAGCTCCCACTGACAGTCAGTCAAACGAGAAGCACACTATATACTTACTTATTTAACCCGCCATTAAAAAAATTACGGGAGGTGAATTGTCGGTTAGCCTAGACTCTAGAATTACCATGTACACTCTCTGTTGTTGTTGTTGTTGCTGTTGTTGGTCAATCAACAATTACTGTATGTGTAAGAGGGGGTATTTTATAAGTGACGAAGAGGAAGAATTTTTTGCACACAAGGGTATAATATAATATAATATAATCTTATTTCTCCTATCAGGTGCTTCCGTCAAATTTTTAAAACTATTAGAGACCTACTTTTGTTATTACTATCATTTATTGTATCCTATCCTATCCTCCTATACACTATTATTATTATTATTATTATTCGCTAAAGAGTATAGCATCATTTCACATTGTCCTTTATCCCCTACAGAGATCAACATTTAATTGAACAAAATCATCATAGCATTTCCCTATCGTCACTAGTCACTAACCTATAAAATCTAAAATGTTCCGTTGTAACTAAAATTCACAATCATTAATAAAAACACATGCACAGGTAAAAGAACCATGTTAATTTAAATCATCTTATGTCATACAGCATACGCCACATATGTCGTACGTCAATTTTGCACTTTTGCAAAAATGTGTCTTGTGCTAACAGTCTACATAATATATTTCTCATGTGCAATTTTTAAATGAGAAAAAATAAAAACCTACCATTGCATTTGATATTTCAAATCCTGTTGTATATCATCCCGTGTTTACTAGCTATTTAGGCACTAGGCTTTGATCAATGCTTCAAAACTAATCTAACAATACTTAACAAGAATGTATCATCCTGATATTAAGTGTATAAGACAATAATTTTACTTATTCACGTGTCATCAAGGTATCAATTTTGCTGATACAAAACAAAATATAGTATAATATTATAACAAAAAAACAATTGTGGTTGTGAGGATTCCCAACTCTAAATTGCTAAATTGACGAGGGAAAATATTTACAAGAGGTAAAGATGAAAAAAAAACAGCAACAATAATCGAGTGTAATATGTATCAATTACTCTACACCTAAAGTCGGCAATAATTCAGATAGGGTAGCTAACTTGTACAGATACTTGATTCCTACGTCAATTCTCTAACAAATCCACCAAGGAATTTTTTTCTTCTAACGGAATTCCTTTCCAGAGTTCAAGATAATTTTACACCATTTTGTAGTTGAACTCGTGCAAATAATATGTAACTGATAACTTAAATGGTTTATGGTTTATATGTATTATAGGTGGCAATTGAACAATAGTACCAAATAAAAAGCAAAAAACAACTGTATTGTTTATAGTTCGAAAAAAAAACTAAAACAAGAAAAGACAATTTACTTTATAAATGTATGTACATAATATATTATATAACATTTATTATAGCACTTGAAATATTATGCTCATATGCTTACCACTCCAATTCGAATTCATTCCACACTACAGTAAAAACTGAAAACGGAAGGGGAATGTTAGACTAAATGTGTGAATTTGGGAATTGCTGACATTTAAAAAGTAATTCAGCACTATAATAATAAATAGCTTATTTAAACTCTCATTACACTCCTATTTGCTATAGCTAAATATTTTACAGGAACATCTTCCATCTTCAACCTTCTAAATAAAATGATACTATTAAACATATTACGTCTAATTACAGCCTCAAGTCAAATAGAACAAGGTGCAAAAAGTAAATACTAAATACCTTCATTAAGTTGTATATCAAAATCGTTTCCTTATTGTGTCTCAGTGTTTATCGTGTGCTTTCTCTGCATGAGTTACCTGCACACTGTACACTGTAAACTGTACAGTGTACACACGTCAAAAGTGCTCAATGCTGTTTGCCTTGTGTTTTTAAACAGGAGTACACAGCACATACTTATAGTGAACGCGTGAATCATACCATAAAATAGTTAACAAAGACTGAGAGACGGCGAGAAAACAGACAGACACAAACACACTCACAAAGTTATGCTATTCAGATTTCAGATAGTATAGTCAAGTGACGTGAAAAAAACTTGACGTACTTATCTGTTATTTAGCATATTTACAACTGTTCAACTTGTTCCTCATCTTTTTAGTATACTGTACACAGTGTAGTGTGTTTTGTTTTGTGTTAGCAAGTGATTTCTATGCAAATGAATTCACTATAAGGTAATCACTTGAACCAATTAGCGGACGGAAGGAAACACTGTATTATAATAATAATAAACAAACTACCGATATTTGAATAAATATATTGCAGATAAATTACAACCGTTTAACTCGAGATTAGTACATACTACACACCATCCTGCTGTGTAAAAAAATACCTCACACCAGTCATTTGTATGCACATTGAGCATTAAATACCATTTTATACATATATATATTTATGCTGTCATTTATTGTTTATCGTACAGTCAAGAGTCTAGAGTCTAGAGTCAAGAGCTAACATAACTGATGTGCGTGCCTTTAATATGTGTTTCATGTGATAGTTTCTTCCAAGTTCTTTCTTTTGCTATGTATATTACATATTGAGTATGACGCCTGCACTCTAGACTCTAGATTCTACAATCTACACCGAAACCATGAGAGACCGAGTTTCGAGAAGAACCCCTACTGAGGAAATGCAGACCTTAGTACGGAGCACGACCGTGTGAAATTTTTAATTAATTAAGACTTCCCCTCGTCACCCGTGGCATAACAGTAGCATTCAACATCCAGTACAGAAACAAAGAAACAAGAAGAAATACACAAGACAAGTGGAATTACGAGGAAAAGAACGCTTTCAAATTATTTAGTTTGTATTTTGTATACAAGTATACATGAAATACATAATATATTATACTTGCCTACTTTATATGCATACCCGATTATATTGATTAAATCAGGCAGAATCACACAGCAACAAGTTCAAGTTTCAAATCCTGCCACCAAGTAATTACATTATCGATATTTACCTCCACTCAAGTCTAAACACATAAACACACAGGCTGTTTTTACAGGAAGTTTTAGAATACAGGATTATGCTATCATATTAAAATTTAGTCCACATTTCCGCATATTTTACCATTCACAACCAATCTTCCAATCTCATCTCTGAATTACCGTATGTCATATTTTATATGTTGTATGTATCCAAATACACAACCTGCTTATAGAAAATCTTCAGATTACGAATCTTTTCAAATTTAAAAAGAAAAACTCCGGAAGACACACATATATATTTTTCCAAGGAAGCCGTAAAAATGACCACACTGTACACTGTGATTCACAAGTCTTCGGGATAGAAACTCATGGTGTAATTGCAATCATAATTACTTGCAATAATTTTAATTATGATTATATCATGAAGGCCCTTGATATGATAAAAATGACAAATGACAATGTAGTAGGGACCGCTCTGAATTTTGACATTTGGATCACCAAGATACACGCACATTCAGTATTCAATATTAGTTTTTCTGTTTTGTTGTTGTTCCCTTTAAAGGAATGTATTTTCCAAGAATTTTTCCTTTTTGCCATTCATTCACTCACAAACGTGCTTAATTGGAGACTTTATGCAAAAATCATGCATAGTCGTATAATATAATACAAGTTGAACGTTGAATATGAATATGAATTTGAAAATGGACAAGAGTGTGTATAATTCGTAAAAGGAGAACGGAAGAGTCTCAATGTAGAAAAAGAAGAAGAAGAAGAAGAAGAAGAGAGAGAGAGAGAAAGAAAGATAGAGGAAGAAGGAATGAACGGTTATCGTAATTCCTATAATATAAAATATATTGTAAGCTGAGCAGTCGGATTTGTCAGAATAGAGTATTCTGCATTCCTTATTCCGTTTTCTGCTATCAGAAATGAAGGGTGTATAAAATATATAATAATAATATAAAGGTAGTAATTTTTGATATCTTCATGTGTGAACCTCATGTTAATAATGCATAACCTACAATATACACATGCACATACATATGTATAATGCATAGATGGATTGTACAAAGAAGACAAAATACCGCTATAATTTACACTGTAAAGTGTTGTACAAGAAAGAAATAACGAAATAACGAAGGAAAAGGAATGAGTAAAAAAAGCAAAGACGAGATTGACATATTCACCCAACATTCAAATATCATAATATTTTTTCCTTCTGTATTCACAGACTTAACCCCAGATCCCATCATCAGCATCATGTGTTTAGTGTTCACTTGAGTTTAGTGGGTATGTAGGAGTCTTCTTCTTCTACAGTTTTTGCCGAACACTAGAGTTTGCTATGGTAAACACAAGCAATTTCAATCATGGTGAAAATTGTACATTGTACATGCATCAGATTTTATATCACACAAATTACACATCCATTGACATTGAGATTGGGTGTACAGGATGAATGAATCAGAAATGTTATGTAACTACTAAAGTCTGTAGTCTGTACAATATCAAAACAAGGGAAAAAAACTTAAACAATGGGACTTGTTGCAGTTAAAATGACCGCTTATAAAACTTTTTATACTCCTGCAGCCAAGCCACTAAGATATTAGCCAGTGTCAGTGCCAGTGTGTCTCCATCACAATCACAATCCCATTTTCAAGGAGCATCTGAAAACTTGAAATGTCAAAGGCCACTCTTGATTGGCAGTAATTAAGACTGTGGTTAAGAAATATACAGTTGACTCCGTTTCATTTTGAGTTTTGAGACAGTGACGATGATCAAGTCTCCGGTCGAGCATGTACAGTTTCAGCTAATTTCTTTGACTGAGTTTCTGCATAGTATGTACACGCGTGTATACATATAGGTGTACATTACTCAAATAAGTATGTGCATCTCTATAAAATCAATGACGTGGTCTTGTAAAATTTTCTTGGTTGCTCTTTGTCGGATTTTTTCCGGCTACCTATGAAAAACGTTACTACTCGGTCATATTGGTAAATATTTTCTACTGTTTTGTTTTCCACAGCAGCCGTAACCGATTATGATAGTGGTATTATGCGGCAAATGGGAAAGGAGAAAAGAGCAGACCAAACACCAAGTACCAAGGAACAAACACTCATCATACATCATACACCAAACACCAAACATGCACCTGTTCAGCTTGTCTCAAACTTCAAATAGTATAAGAATCATGCAGAAAAAAACCTGCAGTAAAACTACAGATATAAATGCATTGATGGAGCAAAAAGAAAGATTTCACACACATACACAATGCTAATACTTCATGATACACTCACAACTCACAAGTCAGACACATAACATCATGTATCATCCATCTACCCATCTATCTGAAACAAAATCCATATAAAACACATCTTCTTTATACCATTTTTTCTGCCTCAGTCATAATATTGTGATACGTGTAAGGTGTAAGACGCCACAACGGCTTGCAATGACTTTCCTCACATGCCATTACATAATCGACCCACACTGTCCACAAATATTGCAAATTACATAATATCTTTTTTGCATACGGATCCATCAGTAATTTGAAAACATAATACACATACAAAGTATAATTTTCTCCCTTTTGTGTTATAAACTAAACATGACATTTTTGTGGTTTCTTTGGTGGCCGGCATTCTCCGTATAAAATTCAGATTCCTAGGAAAGCCAACACTCAATATCTGACCTTTGATCATATCAAAGTAACAAAAGTAATAGGAAATGTTCTACATTTTCCCTTAGTTTTTGATGCCAAAAATTGTCCTTTGTACGATCACTAAAATTTTGGATACATAAAAGTATCAGAAATTTATTTTACAAACCTGAAGAAAAAAAACTATCAACCCGAATAATTATTATGAGCTGTTACACATTAAACATTGCTGTTTAATAAAAAAAGGATATGCATTACGCATTACAGGAGGAAGGAAAACAGCAAATCAGGAGATGAATAAAGGATTGAAATATTTTCCTAGCATCCCTGGCATTAACCAAGTTTGACGGGTTCTTGAATTTCCCCTCCACATACAATTATAAATTATAGTCACTATTATAGTCACTAGTCAATAGACAAATGAGCACATAAAATATGTAGATAGAATTACAATTCTTTTCGCTTCCATGTACATCTCTAATCTTGAAACAGTAATACGTGATGAAAAAGAAGGAGAAGAAGATGAAATAGAGGACAAAAAATGAACAAAGGTGGTGTGCTGAAACAAAAAGCTATGCTCGGTATTTTTTCAAAAAGGTACTTTTCTTCATGAATTAATTTAAATGACATACATACAGCAGACAACAGACACAATACGATGAGATTACATATTACATGCACCTTACCTATTACTTTTCATTACATGTATTCATACATCCATACAGGCAGCACAGATCTTGCTCTCATCATGCAATCGTTTTTACACACGTACACTATATACTGTACACTGTACAAAGATCTGTGATGACTCTTGACTATAAGACGAGCAGGTGATTGCATAAGAGAGAGAAAGAGAGAGAGAGATTCTGGACGCATAATATGAATAATAAGGCAATATAAGTGCATTCAGTAGTGATGGAGTAGTGAAGGAGCTTTGTGGGTACAGTTTTGTACAATACTCTTAACTCCTAACCACCTTGCGCATCATTAGATCCTGTTATTGTTTTATATCGAATGAATTTCTTCTTTTGCTTCTGCATCTTTCTCTCTCCCTCTATCTCTGTCGTTGTTGTTTCAATGAGTCCATTCATGGATGGTGGATGGGACATGGTACACTGTCGGTAAGTGAGTAAAACTGTACATACATACGTGTATACATATTTGTGCAATAGGTCTTTTTACAGATATCTACATCTCTACTATGTACAATGTACAATTTGCCCGTATATGTATAGATTAGATATTAGATACGTGATCTCACATACTCAGAGATCTACAATGAAGGCAGAAAATTTGAGTTCCGTAAAATTTACGATACGAGATATGTATAGCCAGTAGATGGTAGGAGGACGGCGGATGGAAAATTGGAACATATTTACAGGAATGAATCAAGTGCAAAGGGAAACTTTTATGAAGTTTACGATTCATATCAATCATTTGATTTCCCACAGGATGACATAAGAAATCTCATCGTATGTGGGGGAAGAAGAAGAACCAGAAGAAGAAGCCGTGATTCCCAACCGCCACTTTCAACTTAAGCTATAGCTTCGTGTGTAGTGAGTACGTGTGTGCGGGCTCTATTCACATTCACATGTCTCTAACAATAACGTTCTTCGGTCAAATCACGTCAAATTTCTAGATTTTAGACTCACCTTCTACTAGTTATATGTATTGCTTCTCTCTCTCTCTCTCCTATCTATTTGTCATTCTGAATGTGCACATAGTATAGAATTGCAAAATCCACTGATAACTGATCCATGTGGGGAAAATACTGTCAAATCGACAACTAACAAGCTTGAATCTTGAATCTATGCATTTGTATATATATATGTGTGTGTATTTGTCTCTAAAATACAGTACACCGAACCACGATCGAATGTGAATTAAGTGACAAAGGTTTTGTATTACTGTTATACATTCCGCAGTACTTTTCCCGTACAAACTAACTACCTTTGCTTCATATCTTTTTCTGTATTTTCTCACTCACTCACTCACTCATTCATTCATTCATTCATTCTCTCTTGGATAAAATTCTCCGTAAACTTTGTTTTTACCACCATTTAACCAACATTTGAGAATGACTTGTGTGTATTCATGTGTGTGAAGAAGAAGAAGAAGAAGAAGAAGAAGGAGCAGTGAATAGAGGGAAAAGAGAGAATACCCACAAAACTGCAACTGTATCATAATATAATATATTATATTATTTCGATTTTCCATGTGTACATTTCATTACGCTCATTGAAATCGTTTATACACATTGGATTTGCATATATCTATTTTACTCTATTACTCTGCTAACATTGTCTACCAGGATGGTAAATGTTAAATGGTAAAAGGAAAAAAGACAAGGTCGACCTATAAATTCGCAAGACGGAAGACAGAGGATCATGAACTGAACTTTTCTCTCTACTGCCTCTTCACATTGTCACCCCATTAACATATGTACATTGTACATTGTACATATACCAGGAAGGTTTTTATTTTGCATACATCAACATTCATTTATTATTTTTTCCCATTCTTCCTCTATCTGAGGTTAACTACAGTCAGTTTGAACTAGAGACAGCACAAAGTATAAAGTATACAGCGTACATTATAATAGATGGAAAAGGAGATAGACAATAATGGGCTAGTGAGTAGTGGTGCAGATATGCAATATAGTTAGACTGTTACACTATATATTTTGTTTCGTTAATTTTTACCGCTTTTTGGGGTTTCCTTTCCCATTCAGACAAACTCCACCGTATACTTTATGTATGATTCAGATCACAATCATTTAGCAAAAACTGTACACGAAAGCCCTGTGATAATATATGCAAGCAGTTTTCACCCATACTCATACTCGTACTCATACACGTATATGGTATACATTAGACATAAGAAATATGTATAACAATTGTATAACAATTACAACATAGTTGGTTTAAGAGAATAAACAGGAACGGATCTCAAACAAATTTCTTGTTTACTAGGTTGACTTTATTTATTTCTTCCTTTGCGGATGATTACGAAAACGAATAGGAATGTTATATAAAAAACCATTAAAATGCATGAAATTAACACACAATGCACAACAGAGTACAGTGTACAGTGTACACTATACACATAGGTAAGTATGCGTGTGTGCATTTCACATTTCATCCCATCACAATATGTCATTTTCATTCATATCCATTCATTAATTTGATTAAATTTATTCTCAAGCTCAGTCATCTTTTTCCCGCAATTCATTAGTGCTTTCTCGTGTACTACTTTGATGCCCTTCCTGTCCTCTCATTATTCAATCAACATCAGAATCAGCATCAACATCAACATTACGTTTATAATACATTCTTAATCTTTTCCCCTCAATTTAGCATGCATGTTCAATGTCCAATGTTCAATGTAGCTTATAATTTTTCGGATTATAAAAAGGAAGTACATCTCATCACTATAATCATCAGGTAACATATTACACATGATTACATACCTTGTAAGTTGTACATTTAGGTTTAACATTTGAATTTAGTATTGGAAAAAAGATAGTACAAATCTATGTAAACAAATAATGGAAGAGGATTCAAACAAAAAAAGTTAGGACATGCTAATTGCTAATACTGCCTTGGAGCACAATGAAAAATTAAAGAAATCACAGGAAAATTACTAGGATAAAAGCTTGTAAAAAATCCATATATCTAGCAAAAATGCACAGTGGGAACGGGTCGCAAGTCGTAACAATGAACTATGGACATACATTCATCAATAAACATATGTATGCATACATTTTGTTTTGATTGGAGTATTCAGTATTCAGTATTCAATATTTGCATAGGTAAACTTCATGAACGCCTTCGTGATCCCACAACAAAAAAATCTACATGGAAAATGGAAACGTCCGGTTTTGACCATAACACATAATGATCCAGACGAGAGCACAGAGAAGATTACTCAATTTCAATTACAACTTTTAAAATAGATGCCCAGTCTAACCAACTACCAACATACATATACGGAAAATGTATGATAAAACAAATCACTACTTTACACAGTATGTTCCATGTGGTAAAAGGTTAATTTATAAAGGTTTAGATTCCTCCTGATTTTTCAACCAACTTACTTTGCTCTGATTTTGTATGATGTATGATGAACAAATGATACATGACATCTATATGAAATATCCTTTGAAAAAAGTTTCACTTTATTGTATTTGAAAGTACACTACTTGTTGATTGTACAAAACACTCGAATATGCGAATATCTACATGCTACATATATGTACAGTTTACATATGTTTTAAAATTCAACCTGACGGCAGGGCGAGTGCGAATGCCACTGAAGTTGAGTTTTATGAATATATTATGAATATTATGTACAAAAAAACAGACTGACGAGCAGCAGCCGTATAAAAAATAGTTGACCTCTGATCGTACAGAGTACAGGATAATAATTTTACACGCCTACAAAATAAAGGATTCTTTTCAAATATTAGGATATTAGGATTAGTTGAAAGGAGCCTTAAGTCAAGAAAATATTATATGTGAAAAACAATGCCAGGAAAAATTGCTCTATTTAATATTTTTTACATAATGTATAGAGTTGTTTCGATACGAAAAATACACCTTCGAGCCTCTTTTATGTACCCATCTGCCTACTGCCTATACTTGAACATTTGAAGACTTGCATATAAAATATGAAGCTTATTTATCATAAACGCAGTATAATTTCCGTATACTACTGAAGGAAAACAGAAAACAGTCGAAGAACGAGAAGAAGAATCATCATCAGTTTTGAATCATCAGTACTCCTTTTACAATTCCCATTTTTTTTTCGTTGTTGTAATACAGTTGAATACTAAATTATTCTACCTAATTGTAACGTGAAGAACATTATTACAATTTACAATCAACAACAACAACTTTTTTAGCAACCAACTGTCATTTATTGTAAAAATGGCACTCAAACATCCTGATGCTTCAACAAAGCCCATGTACATTGTACATAATGCATGCAGACTGCAGACATTATGCATTATGTATACATTATCAAGAATCTTGATGCACTTGAAAATGCCTTGTAATTTTTTCTTCTTCGAATGCTGTGGTTAGGAGCATTAAATCCTTTTGCTCAACCCAGCCTATGCTTTATATTTTATATGTATAGATAATTTGAAAAGCTAAACGATTTACGGAGACGAATCATGTACGGCGGAAAATGTAAACCAGTTTCAAGTTTCAATAGTTTTGTATTTTGTAGTTTGGACAATTCTCTCCTTCTTTCTCTCTCTTTCGCTTTTGTACTCTGGAGCTTTTCATCATTCAAGATTCAAGAGAACATCTTAAGGATTGTTATCACTTGCCTTACTTTTTCCATTTTCTTTCTTTATTTTTTCCCCTTTTGCATCTTCATTCATTCCACCTGTATAGCTATATCTTCATATTTAGACATTATAGATGGGCCTAATACCTTTAAATAGAAAGAAAACGCAGCGGAGTAGTGAATAGCAAAGCACATTACACTATGTATATATAGGCTGTAGGATTCGCAAACTTTGTCATTAAGACGCTAATCTCTAATGTACGGTCAAGACTCAAGACTACTCCAAATAACTCAGAAACGATCGACTCTCAATTGTAAATTGTAATACTGCATTTTGTACTGTTGTGTACACTATACATACAAACAATACACTTTTTTACCCGTGCGTCCTCAGTCCTCAACAATCAACAACTCAAACAAAATGCAAAGCTCATGTATGCACCCATTTATCTATATTCTATATGTATTTATACTGATATTACAGAACATGGTTTTCATTCTTAAATCTCATTGTGCTCGACCTGCGTCACTATTTTAAATTCAGTCATCCGTCTTTTTTCTGCCGGCTGTCGGCATTTTCTTTCTCTTGTGTCTCTCCTTCTCCCTGTACTCAACACACACATACAGACACACACATTCTCTCTCTTCCTCTGTCTCCCTTTTACTCTCTTTATCATTTATCTAAGCATGGAATCAACAAACAAATGTACAAACTACACACAGAGATAGACATAATTACACTAAAGTCGGTGAAATAATAATCAGCAACAGCACGACAACAGCAGACGACCAAAATGATGCTGATGCTGATGATGATGACAAACACTCACTTACTCACTCCAAAGAACCAAACTCAAAGCATCCTTGTTGTCCTCACTCACATACATCCATGACAAAGTTGACAATGTTGTTGGTTCCTTCTCAATAAGTAGGGATGACATTGAGTAATTCCCAAGTTGGCTAGCAATTGTGAATTCCGAGATACATACTGTGAAGCAGTTGCTCATGTAAATATCTAGCTGTACGATCTATCTTTGTATTTTATATGTACGAATGTATGCATGTACAAAAATTTTTATACTTGGGTGCAATGAAATGTTATCTTGTGTATTTTAAATTTGATTAGAAAACATAAACATAAATTATTATAGTATCTGCACTACATTACTTTACACTAAGCTGCACGTTCGATCTTAGGTACATGCATGTATGTTATATTCAAGTATTTAAAAGGCTAAAGAAAGAAAGAAAGAAAGAAAGAAAGGAAGGAAAAAAGAAAGAACGAGTCGGCATACTTTTAGCGACCTTACATCACTGACTCCATTATCCATTCAGTTTTAAAAATACGGATACATGTGTGTCGAAAATAAACCTACAACCTACAATCATTCATCCTCACACTTCAACATCACCGTCACCGCGTGTGTGGCTTTGGCTTTTTACTTGTTGAATCTTGCAAATGCAAATGCAAACAATGCTACGCAATGCAATCCGATGCAATGCAATTGAAAGCACAAGAAATAAATATATATATAAAAATAAACGCACCACAACTAATTAAAAAGCACACTTGAGTACTTTACAAAAAAATGTAATGCTCAAGTTTACGGTGCGTACTAAAACGCACAAGCATAATATACCGACTATGACTGAATATTTTTAACAGGTGACAATCAATCAACCAATATTGATAAGTATGCATTACTTAATCGGTTAAAAAATGGAGGCTACAGAGAGGTTAAAATGGGGAGGGATAAATCAACCTTTTTACATGTAACAAATAAATTCAAATACTTATATCAACAATCACCAACTTACACAGAGCTTAATTGTTTCAAAGAAAATATATGCATGTAGGTGCTGCCCAGTTTTTTTAATATCATCCAACTTAAAAGCCGAACATATATGTATTACTTTACATTTTACACTCACTATAAACTATATGAACTACTGGACCTTTAATATTGTACATCGATATCGATATCGACACCTGACATTTGGTCCATTAAAACAATAAATTATGAAGGAAAAGATGACACGATTGAAATGAATCACAAAAAAAATTTTTTTTGAAAAGGAATCGAGAACTGAGAATCGAAATTATTTCATAGATTGAGTATCAAGTACGCATTTGTGTGATTGTGTGAGTATCCATGTACTGGTGTACTTTATACCTTATACTTGTGCATACGACGAGAAATGAATAAACATCAAAAACTTAATCGAATAATAAATCTTTTCTTATATAGTCCCACCAAGTTCATTTTATTATATTTGATATTACATGATGAGAAATCAACAGATGGATGTGGTTAAGTTTGGTGCGATATTTATTGTTCTCTCTTGGTGCGTAAAGTGTGTGTTGTGTGATGAGAACCGATGTAATAGGTTCAATATGGAATATGGATAGGATTTACAATACGAAAGCCGCACTCTTTTACCAACTTAAAATTTCCAGAGAAACTTGTATGATTTGTGTTATTATGAACTAATCAAAAATAATGGCTAGTGTAATAGCTAATAGCAAAAATACACACTCACACACAAAGACTTGGTCGGAAAGGACCGAATATCAAATATCGAATATCAACTATCAGCAATCAACATCCATATTCATGTTCATATCAAGATCTCATCATAATACACGCAGCTGAGGAATTGTTCCAAGAGTTCTGGTTTAATATGCAATTCGCCAGATTACACATGTCGACATCCCCTGCATACGCATAACAAATAACAAACCATGAGGTTCAAGTTTGAAGTATGAATATGAGTATTTACACATCATATCTATGTATACGGCATGGCTACGTACTCAAATCATAATCATAAAAATAAATGGCAATGTTCAGCCTCTTCTCCCTGTTTTTATGATACGCAGAGGAATGCAGATTACTTAGTAAAAAGTAATAGAGAGAGCAAGAGAGTGCGAGAGATAGGCAGAGATGACGACTGGAACCATACAAACAAACAGCTATTTGCTATTTGTTTCTTTCTCAAAAATGGATTTATATCTGCATAAGACACAATCAGAATCTTTATACACAATACATACGGTATATGTTTCCATGGTATGGTAATATCTATAATGTCCTATAGTATTGTACATTTGTGTCCTGAAAATTCAATGTAAGTACATGTTACGTATTATGTACAAATTTGTTGTCTAGTTTTGCTCCCTCTTTCAATTCTTTGTAATCATGCTCACATACAGAAGCACGCATAATTTGAAAGATTTTGCTAGCGTTCAACTCAAATTTTAAAAAAAAAAAGATCTAGAAAAGTTGCTCATCTCTTCCTTTATAGAAAAATGTGCTGAACGCTGAGCGTTGAAGGGATTCATAATAGTTCTGGACTCTGAATCTTTAAATTACACAGTCCAGCATCCAGCATACGTTCACAAACACACACACAAGATATATAATGTACACCCATCCACGTAATTCAAATCACACAAACACTAATGATGATGATCCTCACGTGTCTCGGTTTCCTGTTTTAGTTCCTAAATATTATCATCAGAAACTTGAATAATAGTATAGCTTTGGTGTAATTTTTACCTCTTACCTCACAGCTTATCCTCACAGACACTTTTAGAAATAAAATGCAATTTTGTAGACAAGAGACCAAAAAGAATATTTCATGCATTATGATCATCCGCATGATTTTGCTCTTGCTATCAACTCCCATTAACATCATCATCCTTCTCATAATATAATATAATATGTAGATGATTATAATAAAATTCCTTGTATTACTTTACATGTACAAATTCTGTACTCTGTACTCTGTACACATTTTATCAGCCGCATGCACAGAAATTTGAAAACCCCAATGTATATAGTGGATACATTGTTATTATTATTATTATTATTGTGTTCAACCCACACATCAATACGGAGATGGAAGATATAAAATCAAGATCATTTATGAAGGAAAAGAGTAAAGTAGACAGATTCACAATTAGAATAAATGATCTCTCATCTTTCCCTGTACACTGTACAGTCTATACTTCACTGTATCTACAATCTACAATCTACATATATCCAAATCTATAAAGAGAAATAAGGAAAGATGCTCGTGTATAGTTGTTTTTTTTACCCTGCTGAGCTTTATTCTTTACTGTACTGATTACTGATTACGGGCAGTTGGTAGTACTCTGTATTTTGTATTTGTCAGAAGTCAGAACTGAGCACTGGGCACTGAGCACATAGCACCATATACGTCTAGACGTATAGACTATGAAATAGGAGTTTAAACTTTATTATCGTTATTTAGATACTAATTCTTGTCATGATATGAAATGATATCATCAACAGCATCAACAGGAGTCCATCCAAATCATCAATAAACAAACAAGTACCAAGCGACGAGTTCACATGATATCTTATTAAGAGTTCATCATAAAATTTATAAAGAATTTTCAAATATGCACTTTGAATTCATCGACGTACGTATTACATATGTAAGTCTGTAAAGTGCAAAGTGTACACAGTACAAATGTACACTATCGCATCCGTGTACATTTTCTTGTTCTTGCTCTTGTACGTGGATAAGAACTTTGAACGTTTTTGGTAATATCCGACAGTGCATCAACTTAAAAAAAGCAGGTAAGTGTAGCAAGCATCCAGTTTCTTTTATGGTTTTCACAAACAAACACCTAAGCTACGTGAAAACCTCCTACCTACGAGCTACGAGTGATAACTGAATCAGCTGACAGTTTTCAGTTTTCATAGGTATCAAGTGCAAGAGGAAAACTTTGGCAAAAAAATATTTACGTTTTTTATAGATAAAAGACAGAAGAGAGATAACCAACGTCAATAATAAATTACAAGTCTTACTTATAAAATAAATGCATGGGCGCATCTCAATTATTCCACACATCATTTTTTTCCATTTTTTACTTTCTTCTCTCTTATGCATTCCCAATTCCCATACCACGAAGGGAGTTGGAATGATACTATTTTGCACCAAAATACACTTGCACTCACACTTGTATGCTGTATGTTGTGTATTGTGTGTACAAATATTTTATACTTCACACACTAGAAAAAAACACGAAAGAGAGCTAATCGTAATAATAATAATACATATGTAATAATAGTCAGTTTATTGTCCTGGACTTGAAAAAAAGATGGAGTCAAAAATGAACAAAAACAAAAAACTACTCTACATTCTCAATTCTGACCACAATAGTAAAAGGTTAGAGAATTCTTACAGTTTAGATTTACATAGAACTTTGATTTTCTACGGGAACCTTAAAATGTTAGAATGTTAGAATTCAACGATTGCGATTCTTGAATCCTAACATTAAACATTAAGAGAAACAAAAGATGCAAAAGATGCAAAAGCTTGATGGAAAAAAAAGATTCTTTCCTGTGTGAATTATCAGCACAAAGACAAGTGACTGTAGTGTACTTTTTATGCATGTCTCTTTGCAATGTACAGTATACATTACACATGGTGCATCTTGGATCTTGGCCTTTTTCAATTGTCAGTTTTCGATCGTTTGCTCGGCTTAGGTTACTTATCCCTGTCCGTTCTTTCCTTTTCCTGCTCTCTTGTTCTTCTAATTTTTCCTACGTTGTCCTCAACATCAATCCAGATTTGTTATCTGTCTATCTATAGGATTCAAAACAAAAGGAGACTCTCTCTCTCTTAAACCACCAACGCACACGTGTATTGTCTTACATGTACTGTTTTACTAATCCTATAATATTCAATATTCACGGGAGAAATCTTGGTGAATAATCCTTTCAATTCATTGTTATCTCCTTTTCAATCCTCATTGAAAACGGAACATGTACAATGTACAATATTATACAAACGGGAAGAAAACAGAAAGAAGAAAGAAGAGGGAAAGGGAGAATAGAGAGAATGAATTTCTTTTTTTTCTCTTCTATCTAGTTATGTACCGTATTACATCACTCAAGTTTTTCCCAGCTCAACTCAGCTCAACTCAGCTCAGCTCAGAAAATAGATGCATACAAAGACAAAGTTACAAAACAAGATAAAGCGGTAAATTTACAAGTACACACACATTTACATTTTTAAGAATGTACATTTAGACAAGATTAATCATTTGGCTTACGGACGCTGACAATCGGCAAAAGATTTTAGATTTTATTGCTAGTTAATAGTTAATATAGCTAATAGTTAATGCACATATAGGAAGTGCTTCTTATTTCTTATTGCCTTCTCTTGAAAATTAATGTTATGTTATGTTTTGTTATCTGTCTCGTAATTTTTTACCTTTCGATAGTCATGAACGTACGGGGTTTTTATTTTTTTTATCAAATCGGAAAGAGGAAAGAATAACCGGAACAGTAAAAGATTTATGGGTTTGTTTTAAAAACTTGTCGTTTTACCCACACATTAGTTATAATATATCAGAGGCGGATCAACCTGGCAAACTTTTCGACTTGTTCAAATGTTCAATACTCTACACCTGAGATTTATGACTCCACCTAATGAGTTGGCGATAGTGCTTCAATTATCGTGTTTTCACACGTTTAGCATGCTCAATGCTCAATTCTCAATGCTCAAAGCTCAACCATCAGATTTTTCCATCTTTCATAACGTTGCAAACTACAAACAGCACACAACATTTTGACTATGTTGTAAGTTGTAATAATGTTTATATCCAGTCAACATCTTACAACTTACATCTTACACTTTACAACTTACATGTGTACACTGTACATCAGATACTTATGACTTGTGATATAGTGGATTTTTCTAAGCTAAATATTTTTTTTCAGTTTGTATGTTTTGTATGTTTTCAGTTTTACTCAACCACTGCGTGATAATCTCATATCCATCCGTCTCCATCTCCGTCTCCGGTCAAAGTCAAATATCCAACATTTTATCAAATAGATTTCAAAAATCCAAACATGGGAATTGAAATCAACACAGAGTCGTTAATCCAATCTCCAATCCAAAGCAATCCAAAAAACCAAAGTAAAGTACAGCACAGAATGTAAAAGATACACTACTAAGTTGAACCCTCTATACAGTATACAATAATATAGTTTCTATTGATGTTGATTTTTTTAAATCTAACAAACCTCTCCTCAATTCAGAGAATATCTCTGAATTCAAATTACATAAGAGGTGGAATGTCAAAGGTTAACTACTATATAATATATTGTAATATGTACACAAGTATTTTTTTTCTTTGGTGTTTTGTGTTGTTTCACTTGTACTACGTGTATTACGGACATACTTATACCATTATTCCATGTTACATAATACTGTCAATGTGTACAATATTATTCCTTTTTCCATGACATGGGTTTGGGTGGAATGCAATTGTATCAAATTTCAAATATCAAATAAAATACATGTGTAATGTGTAAGCACTTTTGCTGTGAGAGTGAGAATACCACCAAAGAAATACATAAACAAAAACTATATAGATGAAGGAGAGAATCAAATTAACATGAAAGAAAGACAGGCAGACAGAGAGAGAGCAAGAGAGAGAAAACACCTGAATTCACAATGTGTATTTTGTGTTTTGTTATTATACACACAAAGTACGGTGTAATTGATTTCCCCATCATTAATAAGTGACTGACCATCTAGTGTTGACCGTCTAATGAGGTTATATACATTTTTCTTTGTATGTTTATCTGGTATCTTGTGTACGTTTATGGATGTGGCGCATGTTTGGAAATGGATAGCTGGTGTGTATTATGAGGGAGAAAAAACAGACAAGACAACAATATTCTTGTAGTAACACTTTGAAACAAAACAATTCCTTCAAAATATTACATCCAGAACACAATACAATAGCAATAATAGTAATAATAATAATAATGATGGTGCTATTATATAAATATGTGTAACGAAAACACGGGACCTCCAAAACATGATTTGAACCCCCCGGCAATCCGAATTGCAACCCACCATTTACTCTATACAGGCTTAAGAAAATATCATGAAATCCTCCGTGTACACTACACACTGTACATAGAAAATATATACTACATACATAATACTCATGATATTATGTATCATGTCTCGTGTCTTGTGCCTTGTGTCCTAAGTACACTTATACAAACGCCTAATATAGTTAAAAATACGTGTATTATGACATGATGTCTATATGATATTATTTGATGCCGGTGATATTGTGTATGAAAACTCGAGGGAGAATTCCCTAGCTAGAGGATTCTTCTTGCCTTTCTTATACATATACATATATTGTTTTTGGTCTTTTAATCAGATAAAATGTGTAGTCGTTATTATGGGGACTACATCATTTATCTTGAGCTGAAACGGGAACTCTTGTTTAAAACTCATTTAAAATTCCTTCCAAATCTGTCTCATTTATCTCTCACTCTCTTTCTTTCTTTATCACCATCACCTTCCTTGTACTTTATTATCAAGTTCACAGAACAGAGAACAGAGAAGAGTCTGTCCATATTCCATACTCTACACTCCATGCACTGTGCATTTGTGCATTTTATATTGTCACCATTAACCATGATAAACCATAGTGGCTTGTTGCTACTGTCCTTTAGCAGATACCATGTGTAATGTACATCAAGAAATAAGAATCAAGAATGAGTAGCGTAGTTTAGAGTAGTCTGGTGTAGTGAATGGTCGAGAATTATTATTTGTACATATGAACCATAAAACAACATTTGTCCACTATTTGGTACTTGCATGTTGCGCCATGATTATTTTTATTACTATTTCATATTATTTTTGACACTTTTGACTGCGGGTACATTGTACAATCTACATTCTATATTGTACATGGTACATGCATCACGACAGAAAGAAAGAAAGTGAATAAAAAAAAGGACAAGTTCTATTACGAAATCACTTAAGTAAAAAGTGAACATTTTACAGGAAGCTGCAGCAAAAAGTAATAAAATTTAAGGAAGTAAATACAACTCCCTGACTTTAACTTTGTCAAGTTTATGCCTACCTTAGTCATTCACCATCACCTCGTACAATGTACTATGCAAAATGTACAGTATCTTCACACACACACACACACCGGTATAATACATACATATTTTGAATTTTAACTACATTCCTTCCGGTTATTTGGTTTATACTTTCATTCTGACTTGTTACAGGTATGCGGATTATTTTAATAAAATAATTGAAAACCGTTTCTATCTCATGCTCCAAGTTAAAAAACAAGAATAATAAGAGTAATGAGTAAGATGCATAGTTGAGTTTAGTGCAGTTCATGTACTATACGAACTACGGCGTATCTTTGCAATGTAATCTTGGTAATGGCTTCAAGTTTCAAAGTCCAAGTCACTCAGGAGGAAAACATGAAGATTTTTTTTGAGTGAAACAAAGTTACTTCATTACGACTACATAGTTCATTTGCATCAACTTTCCCGGAGGAGTGCATATGTTATATCTATTGCAATATTGCAATTTACACATGCGTGTAGTGTGTATACTACAAACGACATACTACATATGAGATACTACATACGTACGGGAGGAGCTTCCAACGGACGAGTTAATAATTTCCAATTATACACATTTTGTTCTTGAGCATATTATTATTGCGTCCATACAAATTAAGTGAATAACTTGGAATTGGCTATAATCGAGATTTGTCTATATATATAATATATGTATAGATACATCTATTTGCTTGTAAGACGGCGATTTTATAGACAATAGACATGTATGTATTATGTATAGATATACAGCCGTATAGATGAACAAATAAAATTCTAAAATATAATATATCCTATACATAGTCTGTAGTGGGATGTACATACTGCATACATGTAAACTGTAGAATGTATAGATATAGATACTTGAATAGTACCATCAACGTATGTAGATACACATTAAAATAATGACTATTTTGACCTGTACTTTATCGCCTCTTCGTGGCTCTAATTCATGTTAAGTACTGTTCTGATTTTTCAAGGATTCCTCCTCGATACGATTTGATGACTTGTGCTCAGAACAAATGAACACTTTTTTTTTCGTAAAAAAAAAAAACTTCTCTCAGCTCATCCTCATCTCATTTCATTTCAAGAGAACAATGGAACATTGACATTAATTTATTTAAAAAAAATCTTCAATCCTTCATCATGCTGCTCTGGTATCTAGTATCTGGTATCTGGCATTTGGTATTTGTCCCCTTTCCTTTATTCTTCTCGGATATTCATTTACATGGTACTTTCATTGTATAACGATACATCGTACATAGTATATTACATATCGTATTCAAACCATATGCTGCATACTGCATACTGCACAGTCACAGCTTATACAATTCAAAAAATCTGAGGAAATTTGAAATGAAAATTTAAAAAAGAAAAGCCTTTCGGCCAATTTTCATTATTTATATTTTGATTGACTGTAGCATTAAAATTTTAGTTTACAGTTTCATTTTTCAAAAGCAATTACATTTAACTAGATCCTAAAGGTGTCTAGTGTCTAATGTATACATACATAAAACGCACTGGATACGCACGCGAATATAGTTCACAGTTTACATTGTCTTTGTCAAACAAGATAGCAGATTAATGGAAACTCGTATACACATTGTCTATTGTGTCTTTTGTCTCTATCCACAAAATGTTTTGCAGGAAAATTCATGATATCATTTACTTATTTTGGTTATTTAACCACGTACTGCCAAAGCACATGTCTCCTCATGATACAATGTACAATATATTTGATACCTGTACGGAAATTGAGAAAAGTCAAAATCTTGCAAATGCATTACATTTGATGACGAAACAAGATGAAAAAAAGGGGAAGAGTAAAATTCGATACGAATTGCAATGTGAACCAAGAAAATAATAAAAAACAAACAATCCCCCAAATCCCAAATGTCTCAAAAACTCGGAATCACAGAAGAAGATGCATTTCCATAATCTACAGTCTTGAGCCTATGGAGAATGGAGAGGGATAAAGCTTGGAGAAACCATTAGTTGGAAAGGAGTCAGTCAAAACAAAACCACAAAAATTCATTTTGTACAGAAATTCATATTTGAAAATTCAAGAATGGACCATTAGGTGCGGCTTCAATGGGAATATGATGTGAAAACCTCCTTTTTGCTTACATGTGCTTGTGTGTGTGTGCAGCAGAAAGTAATCTTTGTTTTCTTACGTATCTGTTCCCAAATAATAAATAAATTATGGGAGAGTGTGTAAAGTCTATAGGGTATACTCCTTGCTCTTCATTAACAGCAGAGAATATACAATATACAACAAACAAGATATACGGATAACACGCATGTAAATATTACATATGCATTACTAGTCGGGATTTTGAACAACTAAGCTATTTAGTATAGATATATCCACCTGAACAACGAGCACATTTGACAGACATTATAAAAAGATTCCCAATTCACACTATTATACACGTGCCGGTAGAATAAACTATAGAACCACCATGGATCGAAAGGAGTGGAAAGAAGAAGAGACAGAAAGCTTGCACTCAACACAACAGTCAACACTCAACCTCCAACCTACTCGAATTCATCAGTTTTTAACAATTAGTCAAATTCTGAGACCAAATAAGGATTGATGAACAAAAGAACTGTTTCAGCCGAGTCAAAACAATAATTATAATCCTTCGAGTGTAAAATTACACGAAAGTTTTCGTCCTCAAATAATTTGAATAATGCACAAGTAGGTATACTTGTGTTGTTGCTGTTGTTGTTCCTGTGGCTTTTTCTCTCACTCTTACAAGTTGTTACAAGCGTAAAAACTAAACACTAAATATACCTGTGCATGTGTATGCTTAATGCTTATGTATATATGTATAGATTACAGATTGTCATCATGAGGACCACTTCACTATGTATGTATGTATGTATGTATTTTAAATTTCAAAGCATGTACAAGATACATAAAACAATACTGGGATTAAAAGTATCATGTAGTGCTACTGTACAAAAACACATTGGCATAATAGTATCAGAAGTAGTTGAACAAGTAGTAGTAGTAGAAGAACATTGTACAGATTCACCGGAGAATGCAACTCATGCAATCAAAGTGCATTCAAGTTTAGCTTCAACCTGAAAAAAAACTATTTTACTACTTTTATTCTATTTCAAGATTCAAGATTCAAGATGCACAAGTTGCAAGTACCTGTTTACTCTTCACTCTTTACTGTTTACCTATCCATCTAATATGTGTATCAATGATGAGGGATGAGCAATGAGCAAACATGGGACATTATGAACAAAGAGTTTGTCTGTGTCTATCTTTTACAAGTGCAATACATGATTTATAAATTTCCTATGCTTGTATGCATGATGTATATATTTGTGTCCTCATCTATTTTTTTTCTCATGGTGGATGGTGGATAGTGTCCATGGATCGTTATATCACTAGTATTCCCACACTCCTAATACTCAATTTAACATCTTTGTTCTACTATTCCAACACTCTCTATGTAGTATGGAGTATGTAGTCAACAGTTACTTCACCAAATCTCAATTTGGGTCCTCTTCTTGTTCGTCTGACACATTTATTTATATATACACCTAATTCTGTCTCAGCCTTCCTTCCTCAGCCAGTCCCAGCCTGCAGTAATCACATTTCACATTCTCTCTTATCACCCATTCATTCTGTCTTCTGTCTCTAGAATACTTTTCTGCTCATTGTACATTTTCATAATCTACTTGCCATAGGAGTTGGGAGTTTTGAGGAGAGCTTGATGCTCAAATCTCCTCAAATACCTTGTAAATATTCTAGATTCTAGATACATTTTACACACAGTTCTACAGTTTTTACAGGCATTAGTATTAGTTTCGTGCTCTCATTCACTATCAAAAAGGAATAAAAGTAGATGGATGGATTTGTCTTTTTGTTTGGTTTTGTTTCTTCTTCTCTTACTCCAATCTCCAATGTTGCTCAAATCACAAAATGACAAAAGGAGCAGGAAAATCTCGTCAAATTATATTACACTTTGTACAAATGAAAAAGTCGTGTACATAACTATTTGACACAAAATTTCTCTTTCAATATCCCAATGAAATTGACGTAAAGTATAATCTGACCTACCATGCAGAAGAACATTGCATTTATCATCTATTTATGCTTTTCCTTGCCCTTGTACCTTGTATTTTGTATTATAGAAGGTTACACGAAACATATTGTTAGTCTCGAATTGAATTCCAGTTTTTCTATGAAACTATTTATTTAAATCACGGAAACTATAAACCCCAACAATAGGTTTTCCGTTGCTTCAGTTTAAAACAGAAATTGAAACGAGAAAATTCTGTGCCAAAGATTTGGAGACTACATGAAATTTTAGAATTTAACAGAGCATTTATCGTACACACAATGTGCAAAAAAAATCTTTAAATTTATTTGTGTAAGAAAATATTTTATAATATTTTTTCGGACAGCAAATGTACACAAAACAGAAAGCGTTTTCTAGAACATCCTAATGCTTCTTTAATCAAACAATATCTTTAAAAAAAAGTTGGAAATCCAACTCATGTATCACGAAAAAATTACTTGTAGCATCTTCAAAATTATTAGATCATGATTGAACTTTCAAGGTATATTTTCCAGAAAAAACTAAATAATATTATATTCACATAAATTCTGAATTTTGAATGTACCGTACAAAAAAGGTTACATTGATACAACAAGCAAAGGTTTTCAATTTCTTTACAATCATCCTAGATTATCTTTCATGATTTGACTTTGATTTGATGACGGTTCATCGGACTTGGTACTTGACACTTTAAAGAAAAATGTAAGCCACGATTTGATGTTTTGTCCATAACATTATTTTTGAATGAAAACGATCCAAAAATAAATATCAAAACTAAAAATTATTCCTCATTTATTATAAATATAAGTTTAACATTTCCCTTCGTGTGTTGTTGCTCTATGTTTCATACCTCTGAATGTTATCCAAAAGGGCATGGGTTAATACAATCCATGCCTTGGTTACCCGGACATGAACCATGAAATTGAAATGGAGCTTTTAAAATGATGATGAGTTTATGCTTGCATCGAGAATTGAGATGCTGTATGCACTTATTATGTATGTGCAATGTATAATATATTATGCGTGAGGACGATAGACGTGAAGAGTAAGCAACAGCAGTAGTAGCAGCAGTAGAACATATTCAATGTAAAAATGTAAAGTGCTTCTGTTTGTAGTTTGTAATCTACTTATTTTGCAAATAGTCATAATACAGGAGAAAAAAGGAATTTCCTCGTTGCCTTTTGATTCAGTTGTAAAATAATATCCTCATACGATGATAATCGTAATAATAATAATAATATAACAATGATATCGGGAGATAGGTTGTAGGGCAATGGCCTATACCTATTCCTCAGCATAGTACAGCCTACAGTCTACACAGTACATTGTACATATGGTAACAGAAGAGCTCAACTGAGCCAGGCTAGGCTAGGCTAGGCTAGTACACAGTACAGAGTGGAGGATGCTAATGTTACAGGATAGGGAAGAAGGAATTAGATGAAATGGCTTCTTCTTCTTTTTCTTTTGCTCTCTTCTTGTTCTTTCACAAGGTTGGAAACAAATGAAATGACCAGAATGTAAACCCCTTATCGGCCTCATATCACTACAAATATCATATGTATAGTAGTAGTGCAAAAACGACTACTCTACTGCTACTTACTGCTCATTCTCTGTTCTCTGTTCTGTTCTACGTATATGCTGTCTTCTGTATTCTGCATTCTGTACATATTCTATTCTATGCGCTCTACTCTGGTACAAAGAAAGACGAAGAGAGAGGAAGACGTCGTCTTCTTCTTTTTCTATCGTGCTCACTATACATAACAACTACCTAGCTAACTGTTCACACAGGTGGAAACTTGAGTCTCACACTTTTCTCCCTCAGCCTTTTAGTCATCACCAGTCTTCATCCATATAGCTCGCTATCAAAGAAATCCGTATACGGGACGGTCCCTTCCTCAATCCAATCCACAATTGAAAATCAAGCCAAAGTCAAAGTCACAGTCACCACTACTACTAGACAGACAACAATAAGTTTCATTCTGTAGTTGGACTTCTTCCCTGAAACACCGAAAAAGTGACGCTCGTTCACTCATTCGTGCTTACTTACTTGACCATTCAATTCAACCATCCATCCATTCATTCATTCATTCGTTTAGTAGTAGCCGACATTGTTCAACAGACGACATTCCTCTTCATCACCGAATAAAAGTCAACAATAAAATTCCATCATCAACAAAAGTTTTCTGGTTTTGTTCAAGTGTGAATACAAATAATCATACGACTCGTTGGAAGAAAAGGGATTTAGTGTGTTTTCTACATTCCACATTATAAAAAGAGTTGAAATCTTTTTGACTGGACTAACTGTTACTGTTACACAAACAACAAGTACAAGGAGCAACAAATCCTAAAGTGAATTTGTTTTCCTAGTTTTTGAATTGGACGGATAAACTGTTTCTGTTTCTGTTTGACAATAACAACAAAAAAAAGTCGTGAGTTTTACGTGGTCAATCCAGGGAACCGGAGTTGCAATAAATATATATAATATAGTCAACATGCGGATCACAAGGTAACCCAAAACCTAAATCTTCTTTTTATTATAATATATTATGGTAATCCTAGCGATTAAAACAGAGTATTAGCATCACCAGTAATCCAGTGTAGGTATTCGGTATACAAAATGGAAATCTGTTTGTACGGTACTTTAAGTTCAAATAAGTACTTACATGTGAGACTTGAATCTTGAATATTTTTTATAGATGGTGTGAAGGAAAATATAATCATAGTCATAGTCATAGACATTGACATAGAGAAGGATAGGGAGTTAGCATGCATGCTTGCACTTTCATAATAAAATAATACACCGCCATTTCCCATTCACACATGTATTCAAAATTTTAAAGTAACCAACAATGTACATAATTCCTCTAGCATCAGCTACCAGCATTAGGTAGGATTTTAGGAAATTGTAATGCTTTCTCATAATCAATCTTTAAAAAACTCGTTGTGGTTCAAAAACTCTATATTTAACTTGAATAGCGTACAAGCGTACAACTACTGAATCCTGGCAGTCTTCTTTTCTATATAATATTATGTAGATATCTCCTAGTCGGTGTATTTGCATGCGTCTCTTATAGTCGCGTGTATACAGTGTACACATTAATTCATTCACATTTTCCGTATAGGTATGAACAACCTAGGAATTACACAAGTAATTTACATGAAATCATTTGTTTTTTCTCAATTACCGTTTGTTTGGTCATGTAGTAGACGAGACACTTTTTATACAATACAAAAACCACACATGACACATCACATACGTGAACATTGAACATTGAGCATGATTGTACGTAATCCGTAAACAACTATTTACTATGTACAATGTACACTGTACATACAACGGACAAAAGCCAGAGACAAACCAACATTTCTGCATTCCTCTACATTGGACATACATTTCCTCTACAGTTTTCTATTCTAATTGTCTCAATTCTCGATATCTTTCTACAGAAAAATAATTGTTCAAATATCATGGCAGAATATATAAAAAAAAATGTCAAATATAAGCACAGATATTTAGATTTTAGATAGAGGATGAAATATATAGTACGATAAAGTACATTGGTATTTTACTTGAAACTTTACACGTTATCCTACATTGTACATCATTAGAAAGAGGGCAAGGAAAATTGGATTTTCAAGATTTTTATAGTTGCTATTTATTTATTAAGGTACAGTTTTCTCTTAATTTCCTATACGTGAAAATGCATACATGGAGGTAATCTCCGTGTAAATGTTAATAACATGTGCACACTGGGGAAGCAAATTTATTGCCAATTGATAATTCAAGACTCAAAGACTCGAAGACTCTAGATTTTTTATTCTAGATTCTTTATTCTAGACTCTAGATTCAATAACAAGACAAGTCCTCTGGCATTGTGTTATTTAGATTAAAAATACGACTCAACAGGGTTAAATGTTAAAACAGTATTTTAGAAAGAGAAAAAAATTACAAAGAATCAGTCCTAAAATAATAAGAGTTGATCCGAGATCAGACATCAGGGTTAAACTGAATACTGTCATGAACTATACAGATCACTGTGATTCACACTTGCACACTTGCTCACTACACACTAAACACACTTTACAGATTGGCAAACAGAACAATAATATAGAACAAATACGGAGTAAATGGTTAAAAAAAAAAGTTGTATGGTGATCCTGCTGAGATATCTAGGAAGTTTTCCATTCAATTCAATTTTTAGTATACCAATTCCCTTCACAGCATCATACATACATATTATTAGTAAAATACACACACTTATCTATACAAACACAAATACATTGGTACTGGTATATATATCACCAGCACACTTACACTTGCTCTTACATAAACATTTACACTTCCACATCAACTTGTATCTTGTATCACGATGACAAGCACTAGTACCAAGAAACCAAATAGTGAGAAAAAAAATAGTCCTTCAGGCTCTCATAATTTTTTCCAGTCAAATTATTACCTTTCTTCTTCTTCTTACCATGTACAATTCACAATCTACACTCTACAATCTACATTCAACAGTGTTCAGCGTACACAAACACATGAAGATATTACATAATACATTATGCACGTCTCACGAAAAAATGAAACGGACAGACTAATTGTCATATAAAAAAGAGAAAGATGATGATTAGTCTAGTCTAAATATTTGATTTTGCACTTTGCTTTGATTTTTTTTCTAGTAATTGTACATGAAATCTATTCCAGGAAAAAGTAATGAAAGATTAAAGAAGGAAAACAAGTAGCTAACACAAAAGTGTGAAACACTGGTAGCCTCATAAAATATCATAATATCATGATATGCGGGGTTAAAATAATCTAAAATAAATGATAATGAGAGAGAAAGAGAGGAAGACAGAGATGGTTAAACCATTCAATTTATACAGTATAATTTGGAAGCATCGTGAAAACTCCCAGAGTCCCAGAGATATAAAAAAAGAGGGAGAGGAAAAAAAATAGACAAAAATCATCAGACTATCATCATAATTGTCGAAAGTTAAAATCTTGTCAGTGAAAACTTTCTCAACGCCTTAAAATATGCGTCAATGTTTTAGTACAATGTGCAATATATTTACAATATACTAGATACTTAATGCTCAAAAACCTGCCTCACTGTCTCTCTGTCATGGTCTTTTGGAATTTCATAATATACAACATACAAGGAATTGAGAGAATTAAGAGCAAGTCCACACACGTAACCTAAAATTACGATCACTTTATATACACTCTAAGTAAAATACACCGACAGAAAGCGTGTAAATTCCTACTTTTAATGTGAACAACAAGTCGGAAAAAAATGACATACGAGAGTATTCCTCTGTCTTGTGTTGTGCCAGTGTTGCATCCTTTTATCTCAAATCACCATCAACAACAACAAAATCTAGAGTGCAAGGAGGGATGAGCAAGTGTAGTTCCATGCACTCTACTCGGTATAGATATTACCGGTATACACTTTTAGCTAAAAGAAAAAACTCTAGTATCTAGTATAAAGTATGAAGCATGAGGAACTACACGTAAATTTAGTATGAACTCATCTTACATGATATTTCGAGGGAAAGAGACGGAAAAAAATAAGTTACATGAGTTCATGGATTCTCCTATGTTTCTATGTACAATGTACACATACGTCTAGATATTCTGTACTCTGTACAAAATACATGTGTATATAATATAGACAAATCCATTACTGCAGCAACAACAACATACAATCCATAGTCCAGGTTTTGCTCTTGCCTCTTGGCGCACACACAGTCTCTCTTCTCATATTTGAACACAAGGAAAGTTGGAAACATTTTATAATATATTATATTGTATTGTATATTATATTATTATTTTTTGGAGATAGAGTTGAGTTTTGAGTACACACATATTTTCTTTTTCCACTTGTTCATCGTCTTTGTCTTGGTCTTCGCCTGGGTTCTGTGTTCTGTGTTCTATAATCATCAGTTCATTTCAGTCTTTTTCTTTTTTCTTCTCCGTCTTTAGCACGAGAGGAAATAAAAATAATGAGTCTACCTGCCTACACTCACACAAGTTAAACTTGAGACTTGAGCAACAGGAGAAAAAGAAAGAGACAAAAACATGCACAAGAGCTAATACAGTTTACATTACACACAGAATAATAGACAGTAAAACCCACTGAGACTGTTAAACATCTCTTCGTGATAATGATGATGACAAACCTATTATACTGGTTAAGATGATTCAATTCCCAAATCATTATTACAAATTACAAATACAAGGCTGTAATCTATAGATAAAGTTGTCTCTTCCTTAATTTTCCTTCCTTCCGACCCAAGTTTAAAAGTTAAAAGAGACAAGCGATAGTGAAAGAAAGAGAGAGAGAGAGTTACAAATATATCTATGTAGAAGGAGCGAGAGTCAATTTTTCACCATCCATCCCCATCATAAATTTATTTTTCTCGACAAATAAATAATCATTTACTAATTTTTCTACTTTCTTTCATGTCCATACAATATACAATTTCTCTAATGCTTGGGTTAAATGTAAAAATAGAGGACATTTTTAATTTGAATTTAAATTTAAATTTTACTTTCACGGTCAAATTATATCATACATATGAAGATCCAAGATCCAACTTGGAACTGGCATATCTTTCAACTTTTAAATAGTATTATAATAATGTACTACATAAGCACATGCATTCACGCATACACATTTTTAAATCTCTAACTGCACATTTTCTGCTCAATGAACGTACAACGTACATACTAAGATAATATGATGAAACATTATTGAAGCCCGTCGCTCGTCATCAACCTATGTACAGAGCACAATGCTTTACAGTAGATATCTATAGGGAAAATCATGACATCGAACTCTCTCACCACTTGATTTCCGTCTGACTTTGGCTTTTCTCATACTTGATTGTACGGTAAAGTACTGAGTTTTGTGAGTTGGAATTGGAATTGGCATTGGCATTGACACTGAATCTAGCTGACTGCTCACACCTTACGGTGACTATCACACCTTTTCAAATCCGTCTAATTGCTCCTTTTCTATAAAACCATAGATGCATAGAGCAAAACAATAATTAAAATCCTTCAAGTATTTCCGAGTGTTCCCAAAACGTAACGTAGTATATAATGAGAAATAGTAAATGGCACGACGAATAATATTCATATTCATAATATGCATATTCATGCTTTGGCCAATCTATTGAGTTGAAAGGGATGAGGATAACACTAATACCCAATTCAGTTCCCCATTCTCTGCTTATAATAATAATGCATAACAGGATTCTAGTCATAAACCAAATTTTCAACAATTATTATATTATATTATATTATATTATATTATCATCAGTCATTTGATCCTCATATACTCATCTATTCATCTATTAGCTACTTAATAGAATATCTTTCCAACTTGTCTCTTGACTCTGAAAAAATTCTATAATACTCACTCTACAAAGTATGAAAAAAAGTATCATAATCCAATGTTATATTTTTTGTGTAACAACTTGTATATTTACTCTTTAAAATTTTTATCCTTATACATGGACTGGAATTTTAAACTAACACGGAGCAAATGATGACTTTAACTTTACAACTTAAAAACTTTACACAGAAAAATATGACAGAGATATTAGTAGACAAAGATATACAAAATACAAAGTACAAGATGTAGAAATAAACAAGATAGTTATCTCGGTTTATTGACACCCTGTCTTTACACTTTATATTTTACACCATCCAATAAAAATATTAACCAAGGCTTGTCATCTTATAAGATTATTAAATTGTTTAGTAGTTTAGACTTTAGACTGAAATGGAAATGGTTTTTGAATTTTTCTTCAATGCAGTACAATTTGCTATTTGATTGATTTTATTTTATTTTATTTTTTTCCTGTGATAAACGTTCTACCGTTCTACACTAGCTAGTTTGAAAGTGAGATACTCACATTTTTGTCAGCCACATGAAATAAATGACTTTTTATCTTTTTACTTTAATTTAAATACATAGTACAAGACACCAAAAACATATTAAAAAGTAATAGAAAATGGTTTACACCTTGTGTAGAGATAAGTTCTTCTTTTCTGGCTCCTGTGTGCCGACAACCTCATGCACTTCAAATTCTTGAGTATTTGAGTATATACAACATACTTTGTACTTTGTACTAGGTATAAAATATTTGGTAATTTTTCAAATATACTTGATGCTAAAATTTGAATGGTGTATGATGTATAAAGTATTATTTATGTATACATTATACATACATTTTAATGGGCTTGGAAAAAGTAAAAAGTAAAAAGCAAAAGTTGTCATTATGTATCATTTTAAAGCCATGCTCCATAAAATGAGCATGAAAGTGAGACTGGAGAGAGACACAAGAGACAAGAGACAAGAGTTTTTACACCTTTTTACATTATATAATATTAATACCTTTAGTATTTAGTATACAGCCTGATAACTTTGTATTTAAAGGTCATAAATCCTTCCTTCCTTTCTTCCTCAACTTCTTCTTGATTCATTAGTTGTCGGTGTCGGGCGTGTGTTCAGAAAGTGAAGAATTGAGATTTTTGGTTTGTGTACAATGTACAAGGTACATAAAATTTAAAAGATATAACCAGATACAGGAAAATATAACCAAGATAAGATACAATACTTTGACAAGTTAAATTAATGCACTTTCATCTATTTGTATTACGTATAATATAGTTGCACATTTCAGCTATAAACGTGAACATAATATTGAAAATTCCAATAGATATAATAGTAAAACGGTCTCATTACGTTACGTACGACTAGTCAATAGTCAATAGTCAATATTCAATACAATATTCCTTCCGCTACTACTACATAGATATTTGTACTGTGAAGAGAATATTGAAAGTTGAACATTGAACAGTGAACATTGATTTCCTTCCATCATAATGCTGAATGCACAAGAGATGAAATGAAGAGACACAAGACACTAGACACAACTAAATTTAACGCGTCGTGCATGTCACTGAACATCGTTTCTTTTCATGATGGCAGCTGTGACAATTGTGACAAGGTACTGCAGTTTGTCAACTCCATCATCTTCTCCTACTCTTTTTGCTCATCTTCAATTTGTATCTACAATCTACAAAATGGTATATTATAGAGATGTTCTTAGAGATGCATAATCTCTTGCAGTATGTTCACTGTCTCCTGTCTATCTGTCATTTCAGAAGGATTACATAAATATCCCTGTAACAATTACGTACAGTTGCGTGTACCTACAGTACAGTGCACAATGTAATACACAGAGTACAGAGTCAAGTTCATTCCATATAAAATGGAATTAAATTGGGGAGCTCCTCTTTATTTTGAAAAAAAGCATGCATATGTACAATATGTATGCTACAAATTTATACAGAATACAGTGAACTACCAGAATATGAAAGAATATGAATCAACCTTCACTAAGCACCACCACCAGTAACTATTGTATTGTATACCCGATAGTGCTGCCACTATAGTAAAAGTTTTCCAAATGAAAATACATGTAAACATCTTACGAGATAGGAATCATTATAGTTCAAGTTTTTGGAAAATGTAGCTTTACATCCTGCCTTATTTTTTGCCAGCAACTCGAGTCTCGAGTATGTATATATTTTGTGGCAATTTACACCTGCATCAACTCCTTGTTGCACTTGAAATTTCAACTTGATATAACAAAAAAAGCTGTAGTGCATAGTGCATGCATTATTTTTTACCCTTCCTAAGCGTAACATTTATTATTTATTTGTAGCATTCCTACATATATTTTAGTTCTGCAACAATTTCAATCCCATGTTTCTTGAATCTTGAAACTTGAAAGCAAAGGAAAAGAGTAAAATCCACAACCAACAATTATGCTCAGCAACACGCAAATCGGAAATTGTACACACTTTGTACTTTGTAGTTACCAGTTTTTAATTTGTAGGTTTGTCTATAGCTGAACCTCAAACAAAAAAATATTTGTGATTACTTATACCTTATGTGTGACACAGGGAAATAAAAAGAAAAAGGGAAGAAAAATATGAAAAGGTATGAAAAGGAAAAGGTAAAACTCCCTTAGAAAATTAATCGACAGACGAAGAATACACATACACACATAATATACATTACATTACATTCTTATTTCATATTTTATACATATATAAGTATTCAGATAGGAACAAACAAAACAGACAGGCAATAAACCGTAAAACGCTGTCAAATTGAAACAGGAAAAGCAATAAATTTACTTTTATATAAGTTTTTACCGAAAAGAATGAAGGGGGAAAAAATCAATGAAAACAAAAACAAAATATATAGAGAGGAAATGACTGTGTATTATAGAGATATGAGCTTAAATTGTCTTGAAAATACCAATGAAATACTTTATCAGGGATCAAAAGAGCCTCCAGTTATTCCTAATATTCTTTTCAAATCTTTTCAAACTGCAGCATGTACACAATACACAAGTATACAAGTATACATATTCATTATTCACACACATGACATGGGTTAAATGAGACATTCCTCCTCAAATGAAACATGATACGTACAAGTTATGGAAATTTTTGAATAGGCATTCAAGATTCACGTCATTGTCTGAAATCCCCTCATTTGTATTTTGTATCTATCTACTATTGATTATAATACCGTCCGTCCGTCTAGATCACAAGTTACAAGGGAATGTCAAAGTCAAAGTTCAGGTAATAATCTACATGGATAAAATGGGAAAGGAAATCGGAAGAGGAAAAAAAACCGTCATCCACAGTAAATGCATAGATATAATATCATATCATCGATTTTCAAGATACTAGAAGCTTATCCTAGTGTCCATAGTGAAAATGTGAGTATAGCAAGTGTACACATGTAATATGCTAGGAAGAAAAAGGAAAACGGAAAGTTTCATATTAGTAAATGCCGGAAAATTGAAATGGTATAAAATAAAATAAAGCTTCTCTCTATCTCTATCTCTGCCCTTTAAGAATTTACAACCTGCCTGTCATCCAGAGACTCTCAGGATTTAATTCAAAAGTACAGGAGAGAGGGAAACAGAAAGAAGGAGAGAAAGAAAGAAAGAAATAAGACGAAGAGATTAAAGACCTTTTGTATAATTTATATGTATTATTATTCGTATTATACAGTGAACACTGAACACTCATCATTGATGAGGATAAAATATCTGTAATACGCTCCTCACTCACTCACTCAATATCAGTCAGTACACTGACAGTGATCGTATTACCTATTATATTGTTACACGGGCATAGTGGGAAGGTAGTACGTGTAAAGTAAACGTTAATGGTAAATCACAGTGAAAATCTCTTCACCTTCTCATCCTCATTCACATTTGCCAATTTCAATGGATCATATTACAGCACGATCATAAATTACCGGCGTGAGCTGTAGTCAATTGAGTGATCAGCTTCGATTTACAATTCAAATCATATAATTTTTTAAGTGACTGCATTCTTCAATAGAATATATATGATAAATATGATGTGATGTGATATGATATGAGAAGATAAAAGACTGAAAGATGAAGAAGAAGACTATACAACGAGAGAAAAGAAGATAGTGAAAAAAAAGTTCCCGAAGGTTTTATTTTTCATGTAGTGAGAAATGAGAAAAGAAAGGACCAAGAAGTCAACTTATTATAATAATATTTAGAAAATAACGTGTGGCAATAAATCTGATTCGATTAGGTATGCACATCACCACTATCGCTATTCAGTATACAGGTACAGGAAGGTATATCCATGATCAATAAACATTCATTCAACCCGAGTTCAAATTTTGATCAATATTAATCTCAGACTACAATTTATATATCTGTGAATGTCAAGGGTTTTATATCCAAAATGTATACATTGAACATTGAACATATACCACCATTTGATGTACTTGTACTGTTTTCCACAGTGTACAATGACAAGATTTAGTGTTGTTGAATGATGTGAGAGTAATACCTAGAGGATATGCACTCCTAACATTTCATACAATGTATTAGCAAAAAAAAGTGTTTCAATAACCCTAAAACTTGTAATACATAATCCAGACAGAAAAATACATTTACACGGTATAAAAGCAAAAATTCCCATACAAATTCTCTTGATTCTTGAGATAGAATCCAATTTATCAACGTGACTTTGTGCATACATACTACATGTAGTATATACAGTCTACGATCTATATATAGTTGGATGTTGGCTGTAATGCCATTGCAATGACATTGATGACAATGTAGGTGTCTCAGGTTTAAGTATAGCTAACCTCAAAATTCTCAACTTTACTTTTTGCCAAGTCAGAATGAGTTGGAATGAGACGTAAATATGTAAAAGTGTGGTCATCATCTGATCAAGTGCATCATACCCACTGTCCGAGTTTCCACAGTCTTAAAAAAGGAGTTTAGGACAATATGTCCTTTTTCCTCAGACATGTAGAATGGAGAATGTAGTTATGTATAATACATGTAAGGAGAAAGAAAAGTCAGTATTGCTCATATGAGCTAACTGTAACTTGGTCTCATGGTCAGCTAGAATATCTAGTGTCTCTCCTCTTTTAACTCTAAAATGTCCTACTTGACTTGAGTATTTACGTCCAATGGGTCACACGAAGAGCACGATAGCGTATTTTTTATGCCATATGCACTATATTCCATCCCATACTGCACCATAATAGACTAACATACATACATACATAATAAAGACACCCATCCAAGGAGAAGAAGCTTCTTCTTCCTGTCGACTGTAGTTTGTAGTTGAAAGACGACCTAAAGATGCATCACACTACTAGGTCTCAAGAGCATTAGAGAGAGAGTCTCCTGAGGCATCACAAAAACAGAGCACTTTTCTGATGAGAGAAACAGTACATTTTGGTCAGTGTAAAAAATCACCCCCTGACCCCACTCACAATCTGCAATCTGCAGCGTATAAAAACATATTTGAGCATCACCACCATCTTCATCATTCCCGAAATCTTATGTACACATGCAAGCGCAGAATCAGAACCAGAATCACAAACAGAGACACAGACAAAAATCTAAAATATACAAAACACAAAACACTCAAGAGACATCAAATTAAAACAGCTAGAGTACAGATATTCTTTTACTCTGGTTTTATATCCGAGTACATCTGAGTAAAAAGTTTTAGATTTTTCCTAAGAGTAAACTACATAGCAGAAGATGAAAAAGTAGGGATTCAAAAAAATAATAATAAAGATATTGTTCTGCAAAAGGCGGACTCAAAGTCCAAACTCCAAGCTTAAAGTCTTACATGCAACAGTAACAAGTTGTACATTTTTCAAAGAATTAATATCAGAGATAAGACTCGGAAGACAGAAGACCGAGATTGTGTTTTGTTGCATTATCTTCAGTACTCGTACGTAATATTATATTATATATGCATAACAATATCTGTAGATATAAAATGGCTCAAAACTCAAAAGTCAACATTCAACATACATTGTCCCTAATAATGTATGCAAGAATAGAACACCTGCATCCTTAGCGGTTTTTCTCACCACCAATGCCATCCACCATCCACCATACCCTAGTACATACAGAAGTATGATTAGTACCAGAAAAAAATGCTTGGGAATAGGAAGTCATACGTTGCAACGAATTTAAGTGGTTTACCAACTTCAACCTACTACACAAACACTAATTTATCTCTACTTTTAATTCTGCACAAACACAAACTAACAAACAAACAAATGAATGAATGAATGAACCAAATATATATATCAACTATAACCAGTCGGCACTACATGGATATAGATATTACACCTCGCTCTTCTTCATCATCAGAAATACAGAGACACATACGGATATACAAACATTTTATACATGTATTCTGTATGTTTATTCACATCACAACTCTCGACTCTCGATTCTCGTGTCGTCCAAAGTTTCATCTTTCTCTGAATTTTCATTTATGAGATTTTTAATATTCCTTGAAACTTGCAATACCACCAGTGTCGAAGGTAGAATGTACAAGTATCTGGATTTAACATGACATTTTCTTTTCTACTTGTATGTATCTAGTTTGAATTTTTTTTATTCGCCCGTCTACAGTCGAAATATAACATATTATGTTATATGCTTAGCGGATACTTTAATATTTACTCTACTATTTCACTAACAACCAACAATGTATGATACAATGATGATATTTGAAAAAAGTTACAACGTAACTAGTAACTAGTGCAGTGTCCTACGTCCTACCACAGACTGTTATGCATACAGCATACATACATGGGAGACAAAACAGACAACAAAAAGTTGTATACTTAAGCGACGTACACAGTAAGGATAACGTAATGTTATCTTTGATCACCTTATCATAAAGTGAATCAAATCATTCTCATCTCTTGTACGAATATTATCTACATACTCCACAACATTTTATATCATATCATACGATCATTTAAATATGAAGCTACAAAATCCAGACAAACGTATTCAAATCCTTGTTATACATTATACATTACACACACACACACTTGTATGGTACGCACAGAGTTACTCAGAATCATCATAAGGAGGCCGAATAAAGAATATATAGGCATATGATTATGATTATGATAATAATAATAATACAGATGATTCCATGTAAAAATATTTCTTCGTCTCAGTATGATTCCAATAATAATCAGCCATGTTGTATTATGATAATGCCAATGCCAATGCCAACATATACAATAATATATTGATGAATAACAAACGGAACCGTTTGAGTATTTCATATACTATATACATATTCATATATTCCTTGGCAAACTTGTCTAGTTGTAATGACTATTTCCAGTTTACAAAAAATTATATAGCAAATAAACCATGTGTAAGATCATTATTCCTCATATGTATCTTATGCACTTGTTATGTATAGTTAGGCACATAACATGTTTCACAACTAAATGACCGCACATTGTACATTGTACATCGTACATGCAAGCCCACATAAAATATGAATCTATAACTATATCATGAATACAATTATGTTATAATATGCAGACTGTGGACTTTTACAATCATAACAATAACATATGTACATGTATGTTTGCCGTTTTTACTATCTGCCCAATCTTCTCTTAGACAGTTGAACAAAAGGCGAATCCCAGATCAATCTCAATTCTCAATAGAAATATAAAGAAACGTGTGTGATTTTCACAGAAATCCTCTCTCTCCCTCCCTCTATTCTTGTAGTTCAATCCAAGAAGACAAACTATTATGTTTACAGTGCTCTGACTCCATTTATCACGGCATTTAGATTCCGTTTAATTTCAAAATCAAGACCAGATTTAACTCTCTTTTTCATAAGTAAATACCAAAGTATTATGTACATTATGTACACAGCTGTACGTGTACATTGTACATGCTATATATAAATAATTCCTTATTTCCTAGAGTGAGCTCATCCTTTCATTTCCTCAGTCAATCCAACAGGACTATAAAATTGTTATTTTAATTCATTTACTATCATTTTCCTCCTAAACCATCATCATCATCATCTTCTTCTTCATTCAATGCACTAAATAATAGGCACTCAATACACTTTATTGCGTGATTATGATTGGCAACTCCACAACTTTAAACAAATAGTACAATTTAATACTGCACTAAATTGGAGGATAATAATAAATAATAGACAAGTAGTACTAAAACGGCATAGTAATAAGAAGAAGAGAAACTGACAGATTCAAGTCTCAACCATAACTTTATTAGAGTCAACAGTCAACAGCTCCTGTCTATTAGTGCACTTCACATATCATATCACCCTTCAAATCAATGTGAATCATTACATTCTCTTTTTACTTTTCCTCTTTTTATCTATTGTTACGGTTATAGAATTACGCATATCACCTGCATTAGGATTCAATTTGATAGGTCTCCATCAACATGCTTTACGCATCTTCAACACTTATAATACAATAGCTATCCTTAAAATAGAAACACATCATATATAATGCACAACAATGCAGTTATAAAAATTCAGCTAATAATTAAATCAACAAGTCAATATGTAGCGGATTATCATCATAAAAAATAATAATAAATGTAAACGATGTCCATAATATTCAATACATCAGTTAAAAAAAGGGAACAAAATTTTCTGCTATAATTTCTCAAGCCGTTTAGCTTTGATACATACAAATATATACCATGTACAAGGAAGCTCTAAATATTATGAATGCAATAATTAATAGTCATTTGAAGAGTAAGTTGTCATCTACTTACATGCTATAGTATTTCTTTTATACTCATTAAAGTAGCTTACAGTAGGAATGACAATTGAATAGTTGTTGCTCATTGATAAAAAAAAATATAAAGTAAGACAGAATTCAGATTCGGACAACTGAAAGTTGGGCACATCTGAATCTGAATAACTGAATAATGGAATACTCTATATTCTAATCTACACATCACTCCACTCCTCATGATTTTTTCCCACAGGGAATGGTGTTGATGATGATGATAGATTCTGTCATTACACATAATGACAATAGCTTAGACAATGGGTATGTGTACTTTAATGTTGTAGAGTTGTAAATATATTGTGTATGATGTATGATGTACTGTATGTGGTGGAGTAGAACTATTGAAACATGAGACGTCTCAAGTCTTAATAACGCACAACGGAATCTGGTCAAATTGTAATAGTTGAATGCACAACATAAAAACATCAAAATATCAGAGTGAGAGAAGAGGAAAGAAAATACGAAAAAAAAATTATGCCACTCGAATATTCGACTCTTCGACTGCCTTACTCATTGAAAGTCGGGGGCCACAACGATAACGATAGTTAAGATCTCTGTTCTCTTCTTCCTTGTACACAGTACAAAGTGCACAGTGCACATATTAGATGTATGAATGCATTAAAAACATTAAAGGTAAGTGAAGCAATCAAGGCCACTAAAGTAGACGAAAAATGAACGCTGAGGTTACTCACTAAATACTCAAACTGTTGCACAGTTATGCTAAAACACTGTTTACAGGAATGTGAATTATTATATAAGAGAGGAAGAGAGAAGAGAAAGAACAGGAGCAGACGGGCAAGAGCAAAGGAGATGTATACAAACAGTAAATAGAAAAACGCCAAGGAAAAAACAATTATTATTAATAATCCCTCTCCTCGTGCTACTGCTTTATCATTTTAATCTGTTAATACTTCTTCTTCATCATCTTTTTCTTAAGAGGGATAGAATATTACAGAATACCAGCATATGCACAAAACGATGCAGAAAAAAGACTACTATGTATATGTATCTATAGATATACTAGTTCATTCATGTCATTTTTTGAGCCTCATTTTTGGTCTCCAATTATTGTTTCAGTTAGAACACAATATAATATAATACGATATAATATAATATCTTATGCTACTTCACTCATGCACATTTTAATCGTAACTAAATCCTTCATCACAATACACAATACCAAAAGTGAGAAAGTACATATGTACATATGTGATGCAATGTTGTACATTGTACAGTGCGCAGGCTAGAGAACTATAGCAAGGTATACAAAACTGTTGACGAGTAGTCATCCTGTTAAAAAATTACATGTACATATTATGATTATATCGTATGTATAATGTGTATAAAAAGCCCTCCTGCAAGCAGATAATTCCGAGTCTTGAACTTAATGCCTCAAGAGAGTTCAATTAAAACCGTTTTCATTTCTATATATGTGTGATTAACAAAGAGGAACAATTTTGAACTTTACAAAACTATTATTGTAACGCACAAGAGATCACTATGTATAATGTATTGTACGGGGATACATTAGTGTTTAGTGTTCAAATGATATCTTACGCATTTGGCATTTTTGTACGTATGTCCACATGCACATGGATGTACAATGTACAATCTACAAATGACTGAACTAAATGCACACAAATCCGTATGAATAGTGAATAACTATTAATCTACAGTGATGCAGCAAAGCGAAAAAGATTCATGAAATTCCGGGTGGGACCGTATGAGAAAAAAAATCAAGGGATGAATATGAAAAATATTCTTTCTTTTTCAAGTTCCGTCTACATTCTACATGTTAAAGTGCAAAATAAAGGTTTCAAAATCCTCCCTAATTGAATTAAAACGTTAGTTTGTCTGTCCAAATTTAAATCAGAGGAAAAATAATATACAATTTACACTAGAAAAAATTTACAATTTCGTCTATCTATAACAAAAGAACGAATTGTGCCCTGTCCATCATACCATATCATTGTAGAATATACAATAATATACAATACAATGGAAACTACTGTTGCAAATGAAATATCAAATATGAAACTGACAGTGTGAGTTTGCACATAATATAAAAAGAAACATTTCACCGATCAATGTATTCCAAAATCCAAAGTCCACCGTGAGACAGAAGTATGACACAGGGAAATTTTACACAAATCGTAACTAAATTATTTCGTGATCTTAACCTGTCTCAAGTCTCAAATATAATGCCATTTATTTATTTATTTAACGTTAACGAGAATCAAGTAGCCCGTAATATACATAATCAATGATGGTACTGTTACGTCATTTTATGTAATATACGGACTACGGACGACGGAACAATTTTTTTGTTGCATATATATAGTTAGAGGTGCCTTACTCATATCAATAAAATATTACGAGATTCGTTTATACTTTTTCATATTCATATCCGTATCAATCAAAACTTTTATAAAGCAAACTCAACTTGCCTGATTATTATTATTATTATGATCATTGTTAGAAACGCAACATACCGTTTTGCATAGGGCACAAATGTATGTGTGGATAGTGAATACCATATACCGTATGCTGCATACAAAATACAGTACACACAGAGACCCACATCTGCAATATTGCATGGCAAATAATAGACTGTCAATGTGTGTGAATGTTATAATTTGGAGGGAAAAAAACTACATGGAGATATTCTAGTGATGCCTTTAAGAATATCAAGTATGTAGCTTGCAGTATGTATATAATAGCAGATGAAGAAAGAAGAAGCCTTAACTCATTTGGTCAATAATACATACAGCTTCCTTCATGCAGAACAAACAAACAGTACTGTACAGTAAGGAGTAAGTGGAAGAGAACTCAAGAAAACAATGACAGAATAATATCATATGGATATCCTATCATATGAATATGATAGTTTGATACAGAATACAGAATAAAACAAACAGAAAGAGAATCATACTCTCTTCTCTCTTCATCCTAGTCACTATTCACTCTGCTGCATTCTATAATGCTATAGTTTATGCTACGTATTACATATGTGCGTGTGTGTGTGAGTATGAGTGTGTATACTTACACGGTACTTTACTTGCATATTTACTTGCGTAATACTACATAACACTTGCTGTTCTTCTTCTTCGTATTATTATTATTATCAATGCTTATCATAAGGATTATGTAGCATATGTCAGGAAGGAAAAGAAAGGTGAGCATTGAGCATCATGTCTACTGTCTACAAGAGAAGAGGGGAAGGATGATACAGTATTTATAATTTATAATATATATAATATATATTATATAATGATATATATTTATTCCATTTTTCGATTCGTCTCCATAAATTCGTACCCCGTGAATAGAATCAACAATAATGTAAAAGGAAAAGAAAGAAAAAGGAGTGAGAGAAAAGGTAAAACTACATCTCTCTCTCTCCCTACAATTTTCTAGAGTTTTAGTTTCATTGAACATATTTCTTTAAAATGGACGAACGGATCTCATCATGTATGAAAAACAAGTAAAATTTTACGCTGACTTCCAACTTCCAACACACTACAAGCTACATACAAAGATGCTATACTAATACAGACATCTAATATCTAATATGTACTCCCTCACAAGTTCAAAGTCACATTTGTATATGTGTGTACATAATGCATAATATAGATGCATTCACATAAAAATAGTGTTAAATACACACATGCGAATATGTTAGTATGCTCAAGGATCAAGAATGGAAGGAAAAGATAATAGACATTATAATATAAGAGAAGATGAAAGGAGAAGAATAAGTTCGTGTTACACAACTCGCTTGGTCATTATGTCTCTCTCTCTCTCTTTACTCTCCATAAACTACAATCCATCCAATTTTAGTCTTCCTTGTCCACTCCTTTGATTTCAGTAGCATTTTTCATTTTTACTTGTGCCTTGTGCCTATAAATTAACCGATTGTCCACCGTTTTCATTCTTCCACTTCTACCTCTCCACTCTTTAAACAACAATTTTCCGTAATGCACAAATACACATGTGCAAAGATATCTGTTTTCTGTGATGTGGTGAGGTTCTCATCATATCATATCACACAACAGAGAAGAGAGAAGAGAATCTCATGCTCACTTGCCTATGTACAAAGTACAGAGTACAAAGGAGAGAGCAAAAGAATGGAAAAGGTATGAATGTAGGAATGTACAATGTACAGATCTAGTATATTTATGTACTCACATGGAAGCACCGTTTTTTCTCAAATAAACATAAAATGCTCGGACAAAATGCACATATAATATTTGCATGTGTAATCAGCCAATTTAGTTTTTTGACTGATGAAAATTCCCTTTGATAGATTTGCGGAACTAGACAAACTTCAAAAGTATAATACAGCTACCTTCCGTATTGTCATTTACTGAGTATTTGAAATAAATAAATTGTTTGGAAACTTTCGGAGCTTCTGCATGAGCTTCAACTTCGGAGCTCATGCATTCCTTTTATCTGTTGCATAATAATAATAATACAAGCCCAACTTGTCTACATTCAATTGTCTTCAAATCATGTATGACAGAGACAGGAATTTCTCGTCAGTTTAAAATGTCAGAATGTAGAAAAGGTTTTCCTATAGAACCACACACGTTCCCTTTCGGATACTCCTTCTTCCTTCATCTGCATGATGCTATGACTAGAGCATTGAACATTGAGCATGTATTTTTTCTCCCTCCTTCATAAATTAGTCATGTTAAATGACAGATAATAGCTAAACCATCTTCATCAAACATTTTAAACTAGTCTTGAGTCTTGTAATGTCTCTTTCCTCCTTGAATCAAATTGAAAGAATAAAAAAAACACTATCAATTTTGTAGGAATTTAAACTTTACATTTTTACCCAAATATGCAACACCGTATAACCATACCATACACAAGATATAAGTAATACTTCATTATTTTAACAATGCACAAAACATCATCAACAACAAAGTTTAACCAATCAAATCATGTGTAGCATACAGAAAACCCAGACATGGATTATGCACAATGTACATTGTACATGTATATAAATAGTGTTTTTAATACGCACTGATCTTGTTCAACTAAACACATGCATATAGTGTACATGTATACTCGATCATAGATGAAATTGTACGATGAACAAGCATATTTATAGAATCTAAGCAAAAATATAGCTGTTTGTACTTCAAGTGATGCATTCTCCTCTATCTACTCTCTAGTTTATGCTATATATTGTATAGTACATAGTCAATGAGTAAAAAGAAAACTTCCGCTTCCGTTATTTGAATGCACACAAGAAATCAACCATGTCGATTTCTGAGTGTAGAAATACTTTTTACCTTCTTTTAGATATTCTTTTTGTATCTTTCATTCGATTCACTTAGTCTTTCCGTTTACCATGGATTTTACCATGATTGAAAAAAAGAATCAAGAGAATCAAGAATCAAGAGAGAATGGATTCCCGACAACAGATACATACACGCACGAATTTCGTCATCAACATGTATGTATCATGTATGTACAGTTGGTTTGTATGTTTCGTACAGTTTACAGTGGAAGTTGTCTAGAATTTAGAATCTAGAATCTAGAATTGTCAAGTCGTTGCATGAGATGGGGAAAAACATAGCGAGAGAAAAAAAGACAAGTTTACAGAGTATACAGCAAGTGTATATGTAGTGTTGTATGATGTATAATATACGTCTCACAGTCTCAAGTCGACAAAAAGCGACACCCTCATAAGTTTAATGTTTAACAGAATGGATTTGAGATTTGAGAGAGAAATGCTCAGTTTTTGCACTTTTAACTTTTTGTTTCTTTCCTTCATTCTGCTTTCTGACTCTGTACTCTATTCACTGTATGTGTCTCTTGTGTGTTGCAAATCAGTCGCCGAACATAATATTATGACGTACTTGATCTTGACTACTTGAAGTTCTTTCCTACACGTCTTATATTATGTATCATGTTACAAACTATCGTTTATGTGCCATGCGTGTAAGTTTCTATTTCTAAAACTACTAATACCATAATGTAAATAAATAAAAAGTATATTATATTATATTATTATGTATCATCCTCCGTACATTTTACACAATAATAATAATAATAATAATATACATACATACATACATACATGTAAAACACAATTGGTAATATCAAGCGGTTTTTTCAGACAGAGATCGCTGTAAATTATAAATGCAACTAGATACTAGACGTGTGTACATTGAAATGCGGGTGTGTTTTTCCACCGTAGACCAGACCAAGAAAAGACTGAGTTGATCCAGAATCGTCTTCTCTTAAGTAGCAACCTCATACAAAACATACAACGTACAAGGTTCTGAACTTCTGTGTATATAAATAACAACATCATTAAGGCTCCCAAACAACTGTGATATCAACAGTATAGGAAAAGAAGAAAGAGGATAAAAAAAACGTTGCCGTGTATGCATATTTTAATTCTACTTTTCATATTCTATTCCCCCACGTATTCATTATCGTTAACGCATGTTTTACCAGTCCTTCGTTTTAGCCTTTCTTTCGCTCTTTCTTTCTTTCTCTCCTTCTCTCTTTCAATGGTCATCAAGTTGGAGATAGAAACAGAATGTATCAGAAATTTTGAGGCTGCAGGGTTATCAAAAGAAAATAAGAACGCGGAAGATCGACATGAACATTCTACATTCTACATTGTACATACTACAAACTATAATATGTAGATGTTGTTCAAATTACAAATACTTGCATAAAAAGATAAAAGTTATTCTTTCCATCATGTTTTCCATCTCCATTGTACCAATATTCACACAGACCAGACCAAGCCCGAAAGCCGAGCCTTTGGCAAAAAAAATACCAAAACAAATAAGCTAGGCCTTTGAATTCTATTTTCAATGTATTGCACTTTGTAAATAGTTTGTAGGATGCATATATTATGCATGTTTTGCATGTGGCATGTCGTACTCCATTTATGGAAAATACTCAAATCTTAGAACTCAGCTCCTGTTTCTATAACCTTGTAACAAGATACCATCCAAAAATATATTTACTGTACAAAACTTTGCTAACGGCAAATGTGGCTATAATACAGTTTTTTTTTCTGCTTCCATTCCATTCAAAATCAAAACGCAAGGCAAAGCTGGAATCTAGAAACTAGAATAGTAATTATTTGCATAAAATTTCCATTGTCTGTACAATAATTATAATGAATGACAATGAAAACATCATGAGCAGGTCTAAGAAAGTAGTCACTACATAAAAAGTAGTAATAGTAAACTACAATGGCTATTGGTTTATTTACAAACCCCTCGGAGTGTTTTCAAAATGTGGTAGTCAACTGTTAGGCTGTTAGGTCGAAACCCGAAGAAGCTGTGTATTTAAAAGTTAACTTTTTTATTTTTTTTATTTTTTTTACTTCGGCTCGGACAAAATCCGAGGGTGACTTGTGTCCGTCAACCTTCATCCAATTTAATCCAATTTATGCATGATAATATATTATACTAGTTATAAATATACAAGATGCAAAGGTATGCAAAAAAAGAAGACAGAAGGAAATATTTCTGGTTTACCTAACAGTTAACAGTATTCTCATAGTTCATAGACAACAAATGATAAGTTTATAGTGTCTCATTACATTACCCCATATAATGTACAATGTACCTACAACGTGTACTGTAATACCTCTAAATTGGCATTGGCATTGGCATTGGTATTGCAACAGCAAGTCCATTGACTTATTCTAATTTGGAAACCTTCGTTACTCGTTACTACTTTTTTAATCAACTATTATACATCATGGATGCATAAAAACTTTTATTTAGTATCAATCAAATGATGTCCAAACAGGAACAAACAGGAAAGTGGATAGATAAAATAGTTATGTACAACATTGAATATTGAATATATTTCCTTACATATGTACACAGGAACATGAGCATTTGTCCAAAGAAGAGTATTGCACTGTTTAACTTTTGGATAAACACAAATAGCTCATAGTTCATTTTTCTAATTGTCAGTTTTCCCCTTCTTGTCCTTTTTCTCTTCCTTCATAACCACAGAGTTTAACATACGTAGATAATCATGTCAGTTCAAAGAAATTCTCAATGCTCAATGCTCATACACAGGTGTAGTGTACTCTCTCTCTCGCTTTCTGACTCTCTGATTCTCTGGTTCTGGACACAAATCAACAACTGAACAAGTCCGAACATATCTGGCATAAATCCAGTATTCCTTTCACATGCTTCTACCTTACAAACAACTGTACAGCACACACGCTCACTCACTCACTTACAACTCACAGTACAGTACAGTAAACTCTATTAAAAGTTTAACATGGATGGTAAAATCCAAATTACACTTACTGTACATCGGCCAGGAGTATGTATTTTATTCAGAAAAAAACGTGTATCTCTGCCGTATGTATAATATTCTTCACATTTATGCACAATAATATTTTATATTTTTTTAAATGCACGTATATATACATATATTATATATACATGTCTTTCACCATCTGAGTTTGAACACACTTAACCTTTCCTCATAAAATGGAATAAGGTTTGACAAGAGTGACAGAAGCATGCTGGTGCACTTTATTGATGAGCAAAGAAAGTTACATGGACTGTAAACCACGAGATTGTATATTGTATTATCGAACATCGAGCATAGAGTACAGAGTTTAGAAAGAAAATGAGAAAAAAGCATGGACATGGGACGTATCTACTACATGCTAACAACAAACAAGAGACAATGTCTAAGCTCTAAACTCTAAACTTGCATATGTATCATTACCATGACTATTATTATTGCTCACCTACTTTACACAGTGTACGATTTTCACCACAATCCGCAATCATGATGTGATGCTAATAATAATAATAATAATAAATGATTATTGGAACTCTGCGTTGTTCGTTTTACCTTCTTCGATCCAATGAGCTATGCAATATAAAATATACAATGTATACTATATACTATATAGGCTACAGGAATACCTTATATCTTATACAATTGCAATCAATCGCATTATAAATTGGAACTCTCTGTGTGCAGCAAGTTTATGGTCACTGCCTTTGAATGATGCAATATAGACAACCTGAGGTCTAAAACCTAAACTGTCTACTGACTGTTCTGTATCTATTATTATTGAGCATTGAATTTTGGACTTGTTGTTGATTTACGCGGAGAAAAATCATACAATTTCTCTTTAACAGAAATGAATCTGAAACAGAATGTACCGTGGAACTACTTTGGGAATCTATACTATGTTTGCGTATTTTTTTCATCCTATTTTGTCATACTGCTACCGTCTACTGTCTTATACCTTGTATTTGAAATGAACGAGTATCATTGTCACAGTTTTGTCACGTTTTTTTACCCGCATATCACAATTCTACAAAGCCATATATGACATTGAAAATCCCGTTCAATTCAATTCATTCATCTAGTACAAGCAGATAGTGTGATAAATACATGTATGTATTCTGATATAAATTTGAAAACTGGATACATATTCTGTACTCTGTACACACCATTATAAAAGTAAAATAAGAAATAGCACTTGTACATTATATCTCGTTCCTTTTGAACATAGAGCATAGATTTGTAGATGAGACAACATAATCCTCTAATTTACCTTCGATTCAACGATACAGAGCGTTTTGATAAAAGTAATCATTCCATATTGTACTCTCAGGTAACGATCTCCGCCTCCTTCTTTAGTTCAATGAAATATTAAACAAAACTCGCTCGTTATGTCATACCATACAGTTTCAAGATGTAACATTGGTTTCTCAGACGATTCCTCAACTTTTTTGCTTTGTTTTTTTTTCTGTATCCCAATGCCAATGCTCATTCATATTGCTTTCAATAATATTTTGGATCCAAAGACTTTGAGAACCAGACACACACCGACATAGGCAGACAGACATAGCCAGGTAGAGAGAAAGATGTCAGATGTTACGAGAAAATGAAATTAGGGAGTAAGTAATAAAATACAAATGTTGGGGAAAAAAGAAACTCATTTAATTACAAATAACAAATATACAATCCTTTTCTACCATGGCATAGCATAGGTAGGTATAAATCTATAAATCCTTATTAATTAGTTGGCAATCCCAACAGTAATACAGCGCAATCAATGTTCGGAATAAAGAGAGAGAGGCAGAGAGAGAGTTTCAAATGAGAAAAGAGCAAGAGTATCATTCGTTAATTCTTTAATTTACAATTTACAATATACTGAAGACTCAAGTCTCAAGTGCAAGTTCATAAACTTGAGGTATATGAGAGATAGAATATGTCTAATTTAAATGTTAAACATATTGCTTACAAGTTACAACTAACAAGCAAGTATTTTACGATAAAGTACCTTGTGCACGCACTAAAAAAGCATCAATGTATTCTCCTACACTACACTGCATTTCTATATTATATGAAAGGAAATAGAAATAAATTTAAAAAAATGATATATTTGTTGTACACTGTGCACTATTATTGTTTTTATCATTAATAATATTGAAAATCAGGATGGAATTTTATGGAGACAGCCAACTAATCAAAGTGTAAAATTAATGAATGCAAGTCCTTTTTTGTTTCCCAAAATATGATGAAGATCTGGTTGTTATCTTAAAAATTGTAGGAAAAAGTTGCAAAAGACAGAACAAAAAATATAAAGAAAATAAATGAAAATTACAACATGATATTGCATGAAAGTCTCTTTATAATTTGACTCAAACCTCCCAGGCTTCACGCATATGATATATTATATGCTGTATTGCTATAATATAAATGTTGGCGGAGCTCAGGCCAAATTATCATGTTCGGGCATTAAAGTTCAAAACTTTGCTACACATCTTTTTGACTTTACCTTTTCAATTAATTCTCTTTATCATTTACACTGGTTGAATTGAATTTTAACAGAGTTGTAATGTTTTTTTTATTCCTTTTTGAAATCACACACCGGATATGTGTAGTCAAGAGTAAAAACTTCGTGTCGATATAGATATAGAGTAGACAATTGCGAGTGCTAGCTGACATTAACCCGAAAAAACCTATGATGTATGCACTATGCACACAGAAAAAACATACACGGAAGAAAAAGGTATAATATTAAGTATATTGAATGTACATTAACTTTTCTCTTACTATTACATATGCTGTGTCAGTACTCAGTACGTTTTAAATTCAATGCGTCATAGCCGTCGTTCAAACCTTTCTCTCTCTCTCTCTCTCTCTCTCTCTCTCTCTCTCTCTTGCCATCCCTCTCTTCACCCTTCAG
>JAQGBH010000410.1:0-52755 GCA_034698265.1 Sminthurinus aureus | reverse complement strand
CACAAATTATTCAGTTTTTGGCTTCAAATGAATGGGCGTAAGGATGGTGAAACTTTGAAATGTGAAGACTTTTGAGCTATCAGATACGGATTTTGTAGGCAGATTTTAGTCCCGTCAAATGACGGGCGTTTTTACTTGTATTTTATAAAATGTAAGATTACTATTTGTAGATAGATACTAGATTCGAAGGTACTTACTACTTACTTATATTCAATATTATACCATTTACAATTGACAATATACCATTATTTAAAATATACAAAAACTACACTATGCACTTTTTCACCAAAGCAAGGGAAAAGAAAGGCAAGGAGAGTAAAAACTAACCAACGGGAGTATTTATCCTCTTTGCCTTGTTTAATACAAATATCCAAATATCATATTTGTCTATGTGCATTGTACGTGCAGAATAACTTTAACTTAATATTACGTACATATTGCACACTATACCAAACTACTCACAAATATAACTAGTCTAAAAATTAAATACGCTCGTAAATTGTAACTAAGTTTATTCACGAGCAAAAGGAAAACAAGATCAAGACAGACTTGGCAACAAGCCTCCGCGTGTAGTGTGTACAACATCATACAGACTACAGCATAATGATACAATCATAGAGATTAGATACATTTACACATTTTTCATTATCGCACTTTTGACTTTACATTGTATGAACTTGATTTGTGTTGAATGTTGAGTTATGCTTTATGCTCTAAAATCAATGTTAGATGATAGCTCTTCCGCTCTTGAAAACTTACAATGTATAAATAAATATTAGTGTATGATGTATGCTACATGAACTTCATGATTCATGACTCATGGTACAACATGCTGCAAAAATAATTATATTATTATGTAAATTTAGACCAGCAATGTTCCCTTTGAATGAGAAATAAAAGGGAAAATAGGAAATGCGTTACTAAACATTTTGTGCGTGGATGTGGATTTTGATGTGGATGAGTGACACACAAATAAAATGGGGAAAATGAGGTTATAATTTTCTTTTGCACAGCTAGAGCTTTTATTGCAAGTTGAAGGGGATTTAACAATGTACAATGTACAATGTTCATGAATTTTATCTGGAATCTGGGCATTTTTCATTGTTCATTATTCCATATCCTTATAATTTTTGCTGATGCACTAATTAACCATATGCATTTCATTTGTATGGAGCCTATTACATATTACATACTCTACTAGCTACAGGATAATATAGTATTACTATAGTAGAAAGATTATAGGGCTGCATATTGAATATTGAATAAGCATTGCTTTGCAATTATAACGCTGCTCCATTTAATGTACTTTTAATATTTCTAATGATAAATCCTCCAACAAGTTTTCAAGTTTCGAGTTTGCAGTCATTGAGAATTCATTACGCTGGCGCATTTGCTCCGTATCCTCACATTTTCAATGTTCAAATGTACTTGTCTACTGCATAACAATGATGATGTGGACTGGATTACATTGCACTCAAAGTCGACAACATTTTTGTATTTATGTGAGGAAGAGCACGAGTGCTGTATTCGTGGAACTTTTCTCTCGACTCTAGACTGTAGACTCTAGAATCAAGACTCTAGACTCGAGACTCGAGACATTTTGTTTATTCTGAAAAGGAAGGAGAATTCCAAGAAGAATACAAATACACACACTGACACACACACACACAGACAGAGAGAGAGAGAGAGAACATGAGCAAAGTGCATGTTTTGATGAATCTTCGTCTCATCTTTTGTTGTTGTTGTTGTCGTCGTTGTCGTTGTCGTCGCCGTTGACGTTGTAATCAGCAAATTTTAATGGCAGAGAAGAAAATGCACGTTCACTCACTCCATTCTCCATACGCAATGACAAGAAAATGGATAGTGTAGAAAGTACCTATGTAGAAATAAGCTGAGAAAAGAGGAGCAAAAAATATGCGGAATGGAGAACAGAGTAAAGAGTGAGCTAACCAGAAAATCGCAGTAACTATCTACTATCTACAAATGTAGTTATAATCCAACCCAATCCAATCCAATGGTATTCACATAAAAACCAGCAGTTGCATATCTACAAAATACAAAATACAAAACACCATAACTCTACACTCTACACTCTACACTGAGCACAAAAAAGTGAAGCCGGTTGTAATCGTAGAAAAGATGTTGACAGTAGATAATGCAGAATTCAAATCAAAGCAAGAAAACATTCATGTTTAATCTTTGATATTTGATATTTGATACAAAGACGATCCGTGTTATTTTAACCTTTAACTTTTAACTAGATATTCGATATATTTGATGTATTCACTGAGCTTTGAGCTTTAATATAATCTAACTATTTACTATTTATTCTATTTTCTACCTTCTACTTTATCACAATTGTTTTTCATGACTTTTCTTACATGCAAGAAATTAGGAAATCCGAAACGCTGTATTCGGTATTCAGCATAATATATTCAACAAATTATGCATAACGCATTGAACGACGATTGACGATTGACAATAGAGATTGACGTAAAACCTTTAAGGACTAAGCATCATTTTTTGGCAAACATGAAAAATGGTAATTTTTCCTTGGGGTTTATGAGAAACTAAAGACTAAAAATGAACGACAAATAAAGTAGTCGAGGAGATTTTATACGTATGGTAAACAGATAAATAAAAAGATGTGGACGATGATTTAGATTAAATGGGATTGGATTGGATTGTGTTTCACGGTATTCATCTTTGACTTTTGACTTGTACCTACAACCTACATGAAATGCACAGTAAGCGTTTTTAATATTTACATAGGTTATAAATTCTAACGCAGTGTGTACTACATACTAAATACTACATATTGTGCAGTCATGTGTGAGTCTCATGTTCCTCACTCTCAATTCTTCGATTCCTCAATTCCATCTTCTGTCATGATTCTGATCCTCTCATGTCTTGTGTCAACAGCCAAACTAAATCAAGAGTCAAGTCCAAAGTCCATAGTCCATACAAAATACAAAATACACAATGTAATATGTGCAAAATGTAAGGAAAACATTGATATTTCCATTTTGATAGCTGTTTGAAGCGGATGTACAAAAATTCAAATTTCAAATTTCAAGCAACTTTGAAAGTGACGGTGCGCGAGAACCGACAGAAGAAATAAAAATGCGTCTCAGACGTAAAGTACCAAATACCAAATACCAAATACCAAACACCGAGCACCAAACACAAGTTTGTTTTGTCAATATTTCGTACATTTTTATCGCATGACTCATCATAATATGTCACCCAACTTTTCGATATGCAACATGTAATGTGTATGCATCTACAATCTACAACCTACAATTTACAGTTAGAATTAAAGGCTCGTCAACTTTGCTATTTGGTGTTTGGCGTATTGTAAATTGAATATTTTCTCTTTAAAATTTAAAATATGCAGTACAAATTACAACGTAATGATTACATGCAATTTACCTTATAGCTGATATTTTATACGCTTGGTGCTTGTATGCCATTAGCCATTATCCAATATTGTCATGCAACTGGAATCTGGACTTAACATTTGTTGTTAAACATTGTTGCATGTCTTCTCAATTCATTCTGTGTGTTTTCACTAGAGCATTTTACATGAATAATTGCATCAGTTGCAATGATATGGAACAGAATAGTAAACTCATGACTTGAAGTGATAGAAATGCCGCCAAATGAGACTAGATTCCAACGAGATGTCGGCTGTTGACTGCCGACTGTCGGCTCTGGGCTGTTGACTTGTCGTTGACGTTGACGTTGTCCTTGCCCTTGTCCAATTTGTATGAAGATCATGCCAAAATGTCATCATGAGAAAACTTTGATACTTATCACAGCTAACTCACTAACTACCGGTAACCAGTAGCCAATATCCAATAGCCAATAGCAAGTAGCCACTAAAGTTCTAAACTGAGTGCACACAAAAAAAGTAAGGAAAACAATAACAGTCGCCATGAAAATATAAAAATTGGACAGTGAATTTGACTTTCAGATTTGCAAAACAAACTAAGTACAAGTGACAAGTGAGTGCAGACATCTGATCCTGTCACACTTTCGGCTCCACTTCTAGATTCTAGATTCTAGATTCTAAATTCTAGACTCCAGATTCTAGATTACAGAGTGTCAAATATCGACAATGGACAGCTATGCAGTTTCAATTACAAGGTTCTTTTAATTTCAAAATATTTCCATTAATCCATCCAAGTTACATGGATTAATGGAACTTTTTGACGTGATGCAAGTAATCAAGGTGATAAATCTTTTTCTAATATTTCTCCTCGAATGACACTCATCATGATTGGATATTTTACATGGCACATGGAACAAGACGCATTAAAAATAGTAAATATCTCGTAATATTTTTGAAATTTGAAACAATCTCTTGAAACAATTCATGTATTTGTTGTTGAAAAGAGAGGAAAAATGTAACAAAGTGGAAAATCCATAATAAATAATGAATATGAAGGTTCATTCTTGTACAACTAATTACATGCAATCGTAGTTGAGATTGTGTTGTATAGTGTATATTGTATATTGTGTAGTGTATGTGATTGTATTTGCATGTTTCCTAGGTTCTAGGATCTAGGATCTAAAATGTAGAATGCCAATGCCAATGCCAACGAGCAGATTGAACAGAGTCGGAGAGTCGGAGGTTGATAATTGCAAACCCTGACAGATTCAGTTTGTCTCGTCGTGAGGGAGTAAGTACGTACGTCTATTTTATATGAATGGGTGTACTTCTCCTCATATGTATTGTATACGTCGCACTTTATACCGTGTACAATCTACCATCTACAATCTACATTGTGCATACATACGAATGCGGATCAGCATGCCTGCTCACTACTCACTGCTCATTCTCTTTCATCTTTCGCCATACTTTGTTGGAGTTGGAAGGCAGGAGGAGAAGCAGAAATTCAGCATGGTGTGCGAGTAAATGCGTCGTAGAAATGCAATGAAAGTTGAAACTTGTACTCACGCCTCCTTTCCACTTTGCACAACAAAATTCAGAGACTCTAGACTCTAGACTCGCAATATATATTATGTATGGTGTATATGGCTACAATATCATGTCTATGGGTGTGAGTTTTACATTGTACATTGTACATACATAAAAATACGTACAAACAAGCGGAATGGAAGCATGAATTTTAGTGTGTATGAGTAAAAGTGAGTGCGTATTCGTATTCGTATTTGTACTGGTACTGCATAGCAGTATAGAATATAGCGTATGGTTGTTGTAGTAGATTTTAGTAGTGAGTAGCGAGTTAGGGAAAGAAGCAGGAGGAGGAGAATGAAGGAGAATGAGGAGGAAATGCATTCAGCATTCAACATTCAACATTCAGGATCCCATCACATCATATCATATCACATCACAAAACAGCACAACACAAAACACTGCACATGGACTTTGTTTACCTTTTCAGAAATTTGCTCGACCTTTCATCTCACAGCTGGAATGGGAAACAAAAAGAAAGCGAGAGTGACTCGGGACTTTCAGCCATTCCGCATAGATGCCGTCCTCAAAAGATTCTCCAAAGTGGTGTTCTACCTCCAAAAGTCACAACTTACCCCAATAACCAATGTATAGCTTGAGGTAGGTACCGACAAATACTTGCTATTTGTGACATGTTACCACTTTCACCCATTTCATCTCGTTCTGCATTGTGATTATCATTTTCAGATTAAAAATGGTCTGGTATGCAGAAGATTTTCAATCCCTAAATTATAATTCATAACGGGGTTATTCGATAATAATCGCAGATGATAAATGATGAATTTTGCACAATATAGTATGATTTTTTGTTTAAATGATGCAGAATATGGAATATAAAACATAGAATAAAGGACGCAAATACGCAGTGAATATTTTAACAACTGTAACAATATTTATTTGCATGTTGGTTTTATCGGTTATCGGTTGTTGGTTGAATTTGTATTTGTATTTTGTATTTTGTATTTATATTGTACACTCATATACATACGCATTCATGTATACAATTACTTTTTGTGTTACACCGGTATTTAATAGTTAAGATAGGTCACGTCATCATTCCTCATTCGTCATTCATAAAATTAATATTTATTTAAATTACAGTACAATTTTCATTCCCTTAATCATTAATCATCCGTCGTATTTTTAATTTTAGTTTTCTTTATACAATAATAAATAAAAGATTAAGGATTATATCAGTTAATTGTTTTAGTTAGGCAAACCTTTTTCATGCCATGGCTTTGGTTTGGTTTGGTTTGGTGTGTACAATGTGCAGTGCACAGTGTACAGTTTACTTATTTATTTCTTCATTCGCTCCTTCTCTCTGATTAATTTGTAAGTACATGTATATTTATATAATATAGACAGTGATTGTATATTTTAAGGATCATCCATAATCAATAATCCACAATCTAGAATCCAATATCAACATGATCATCAGCATGAACGGAAAGTATAAAGTGTAAAAAGTCGAAAGCACTATATTTTTTAGTTTCACGAGAATTCAAATTCAACTCTGATGCATCATCAATTTTTATTAGAAATTTAACACTGATTTGTTGTCATTATGGTATTATTGATTTTAAAGACATGAGGTTTTTTTATGAGTTGATCTGTGAAATTGTTGATTGTTGATACACTGCATTATTCCAATGGATGTTCGATAATAGCTGTAGAATATAGTGTAGAGTTGATTGTACATTTTACATTGTACATTTTAACGGGAAGAGGCAAAGACAAGCTACAAACTTGGTGTAATGTATACTCTTATAAATTATTATGTTGCAGACACATGATATTTTTTATGTATAGACATTTTACATTTTACGCATGTATTTAGAAGACCATGTAGAATGTAGAATTTGAATCCTACAACATGCAACATAGAGCATAGAACATTAAGAGTAGTAAATACAAGTCTCTTATAAAACAGTTTCATCGGGGAATTCGGAAATTGGATTTGGGTGATGACTCAAAAACTTTCTTTTTTTAGGTCGTTAAGAAACCTATAAAAGATGGAAATGGATGGAAAAATATGCATGTATAACAAATATTCACAGAGGAGCTACAGATTTTTACAGATGCTCTTCTGCGGTGAAAATTAAAACATGGCGCTACATATTACACATGTACATAGATGTGCAAAGCATCTATATATGAAGACATGATACTTAAGCAAATGTGAAAAAATCAAGTCAGTGTCTCCGTCTATCACAACCCAAGAAGAAGAAGAGATAACAAGTTTTAAATGAGGAAAGTGAGGAGCAAGAAATAGAAAAGAAAAAGATATTACATAAAAACAGACAGAGAGAGATTCATTAAATAGAATGATATCTAAACTCTAAACTCCAGATTCTACCGTCTAGAGTCTAGACTCTAGACTCTAGACTTTATACGTCTCAAGTTTCCATGGTTTCAAAGTTATTCATTTCGTTCATATAGACTCTGTATCATATTTTAAAGTAATAAATAACTATATTGAAAATGAACACAAGGAATCTGCTCCGGTAGTGTGAACAACAATGACAATGAAAACGACGATGCGGATAGTTACGATAGAAGCGAGACGGAGGGATTCCCGATTGAGAATTGAGAATGAACTAAAATATCAGTAGTAAATGGGGGAACGGTGATGAGAGATGAAACATACAATATATATATAATACATCATACACAACTCGGTACATAACTTTATTATGTCTTTTTCATCGTCATAACTTTCTCATCGATCCTCCACGTTCCACGTTAAATATTTATACTTGTTTTAATTTCTTTCCGCCCTCTAGGTTACACAAGATGGAGAAATCTGCATATGATCTCGTGATATTGATACTTGATACATTGATACAGTCCTCGAGTTTAAAACTATACATCTTTTCTCTTTGATGATGTCCATATGTTCTTGTACGTACCTCTGGCATGGTGGGACATTTATATTTTTCTCTGATAGACGATGATAATTTCCGCATTTACAGAGCAACAGAATCTTTTTGTTATTCATTCATATAATAATCAAGAATCAAGAATCAAGAATCTAGAATCTAGATGTGTGTTAAAAGAGTACAAAGATGGATGCATGATTTTTGGATGTGATTCCATGTCTTGTTCTTTCTTCATAAAATGTTTCGTTTTCTTGTTTTTACTACGATGATAAAGTTGTAGATTGCAGAGTGAATAGTGAATACTGAAGAGGGTAGAATTTGGAATGATAAGATGGAAGGATGATGAGACGAGTTGAAAGGAAATGAAGATATTGAAGGGTGTGGTCTGCCTATGGACAATGGACAATGTACAATCTTTACAAATATTTGCGTGTATTGATGGATGTTTCCTGATTCATGTTTGATGTATGATGATCATGATGTTGATGATGACACAGGACTGGACTGGATTGGATTGGGTTGGATGCTCCAAGAATCCGTATCGGTATCGGTATGGGTTTTGGTATCATTTTCGGAATTGGATTGGGATTACATCACATGAGGTCTCCACAAATTTGCTTTGTAGTAAGTCTCCTTGTGCATCGTCGGACATTTCTTTGACTAGACAAACAAAACAGAAAAAGAGCACAGAAAAACTGTTAGTCTTGGAAAACCATTTCATTTTATGTGATTGTTATTATTTTGAAAGAGCTAGAGAAAGAGAGAAAGAGAGAAAAAAAAGTAGAACGGGAAAAACCACACACAACCACAACCACATCCACGTTCACTAGTACATCTCAATTTTCCATTCACATTCACATTCACTACTTGTGGAAACAATGTATAATATATTATTAGATAAGATGGAAAATGGACAATGTCCATTGGACATTCTCTCTCTTGAGTCTTGAGTCTAAGAATACCAAATACATACGGCAGATTGTGTATACATTAAACTGTACACTGTACATTGGGCAGAGAGGTGAAAGAGAAAAGAGAAAAGAGGAAAAGGGAGAAATGGGTGTCGTATTGTTGAAAGTTGTGTGTGAAATACAAAATAGTCATTGAAAGCGGAAATGGTCAAGAATGAGTCCCTGGTGAAATTGGACATTGGACATTGGACGAGCAGTACGAGGTGGACGAGGACATGGAAAAGAATGGCGTCATACGAGTCCCATTGGATAATGAGACACTACATTGGACAACGCACATTGTACATTGTATGCATTGAGAATTGGAAATGGACAAAATGAAACAGAAACTGAAAGAATGTCAAGTTTGGAGTCTTGAGTCTTGAGTGTGGAGTGTGGACTATGGAATCACATGGTAAACGAACCTCTTTTCTCCTAAAGGTGGAAATAAAGGTGAGTGGGGGGTGTAAAAGGAGAGAAAGCAGAGAGAGAGAGGAGAAACTAAGGGAAAAGAATAGGCGAAAAGAATAGGAAAGGAGAAATGAATGAAGGAGAAGAGGCCATTGAGACTAAGCCGCAAGTTTTATTATGGTGGTCCTTGGTTGTAGATATGTCTTTCGATTAAGGAGAATTTATCTGCACTCTGGGCCTCTAAAATGGAAACTGTCTACAGCATTTACTATTACTAAACTCATTCATTGCCCAATGTCCAACGTCCAACGTCCAATGCCCACTCTTCCCATATACATTATACATCCAGGTCCTTTTACCTTTCACCTCTTTCTACGCAGTATATACTGGAAAGGTTACAAAGATGTATTCTGTTTGGAAAAAGAGATGAAAAGATGTCTCATTCACATGGATGGACACTGGACACTAGACACTGGACACTGGGAAATGGGCACCCTCAAATTAAAACCTCTATCACATCATCAGCACCATCAACATCAACATCTCTCTCTCGTCTTGTCTTCAAAACCATTCAAAATTCAGACCAAAGATCAAAATACGAGGAAGGAAAAAAGGTATCTTCAAAATCCTACTTATTTATTTTATGTTATGGCTTCTTTCTCCTCTAACTTTTCACTTTCACCAAACACCAAATGTCAAACACCAAATACTAAAGGGAAAAGACATTCTCTGAGTACTCACCTGAGCCGAGGCAAAGTTGATGTTTGTCCTTACAGTTCTGTGATGAATATGCTAGTGGAGATAAAAAAAGAGCAAAAACACGTTCATGCATATTAAAATGTTGTTGTTCCAATTCCAATTCCAATTTGAAATGTCATTTAAAATTAAAAACTAAATATAAAATAAATTTTGTAAAGTATACGTATTTTTATAATTAATTAGTCTCAGCTTTCAAAATTCTCACTGCACTGCTCACCTGTGTTGGTCGAACATTCCATAGTGGAGTTTTGGGGGATGATTCAGTTCCTTGTTTGAGTTGTCGTAGCCAGTATATATTTTTACGACTAATGTAGACAGGTTTGTTGAAGAGGATCCAGGTAACTGTCTCCCAGCAGCCAGGTTGAGTCGTACTGCCCTCATAGGTCATGTAGCTGTGTGCAAAGGTCAATATCAAGATCAGTATCAATATCAACAAGAATATCGTGGATTGTATCTCTACAATTTACAATGTGCAACTATGATAAAAATCTGGATGTACGAGGGCTCCAATTTAAAAGAAGCATGTTCAATGTGCAATGCTGAATGTTCAGTGTTCAGTGGTGAAGGATAACAACTCAAAATCATGAAAAGAGCCTGGACTCCAGACTCGGAACTTTGGACTTTGGATTTTGGATTTTTTCTTTTTACTTAAACTTTTTTCCTGGCGAATCTATATTTTCCACATGAGATGACGTGGACTCGGCAAAAGTCCAAACATTTTATCTTGATTGTTATACACAAGGTTTTTTTTCTCCTTGAAGCTTGAAAAGTAAAGAGAACGGAAAGGATAAATAAATAAATCTCGGAAGATGCTCCATTCTCTTGAAGTGTATTTATGTGCGCATCCTTTTGTGCACTGTCCTCATCCTTCACCATTTACCACTCGCATTGCAAAATCCAAGATGGAAAAATGGACCTTTGACATGGAATACTAATACACAAAATATCCACCAAATAAACATGGATATTTTGTGGGTCAAATGAGAAACCAGATAAAAAGGAAAGGAAATGTTTTTAAAATAAATGCTTTTAGTCGAGATAATATCATGTGCACAAGGTAGATAAATACATAAAGAGGAAACAGTATATTTACTTTATAAAAATACCTCCATATTTAATATTGTATCTATACACTTGAATGTTTTAATAATAATAATAGAAAACGGACCTGTCAGTCTCAGGCAATAATCCATGTACATTAATGGGTTCCACAACAGCCGAAGTGTCTGCTCAAAATACACCAAATTCAAAATCAAAATCAACATAAACATCAACATCAACATTACCATGGAAAATTCAATGTAGCTACTTTTCCTTCATGTTCCTCAAAACTTTTCTCATCATCTTGATCATTCTGGTTATGGGACAAAAGGAAAGTTTAAAAACTTGGCTTTCAAAAAATCAAGAAAAAGGACAAGAGAGGATTTCATTAGGTATTCTTGCTCTTACAGACGTAAGCAAATAACATAAATTAATTCAAAAAAAGTCGTGAGAAAGAGCACTCAAACAGTTGAGAGAGTTTTGGAGAATTTCACTGAGCTTGCTGTTTTGAGTGTAGATGTGGCTTCGGAGTGACAAGGAAGTAAATTCCGTGACTCTATTCCGTGCAAGTCCAGGAGAATTGTAGCAGCAAGCGCCGGAAAACCAAGTCAACTTTTACTCTACACATTGGTCCATTCCATTGGTCCAGGAAAATTTGTGCAAGACATACGAAGAGGAGAGTTTGTACACTGTACACTGTACACTTGTGAGGAAGATAGGAATAAGGAATAAGAAATCAGAAGACAGATAGACAAATAGAGTGACGATGAGATAAGAGTGAAAAGTCAAACGGCTGCCAACTCGTGGATTTGTGAAGACCATCATCATCATCGTCATCGTCAGCAGCATCATAGGAGTAAACGAGGGAGAGTTTGGTTTGGTTTCTTCCAACGTAGAAGAAAGCAAGATTTGAGATTTGAGATTTGGATTTGTGGATTTTGGCTTTTGGGTTAAACGACATGGTTTGGTATGGTAAGAGAATTGAGATGTGGAGTCAGGTCACGTCAGGAACCCGAATCTCTCTCTTCTTCCTCCATCCGTTTATCAATCCCACCACTTTCCACATTTCTACATATGGATATGGACAAACAAGGATAAGACAGAGACATAGACAGAGACAGCGACCAGAGACCCGAGACCCGCACCTGAACATTGAACATGTAACTTTAACATGAAGAGTGAAGAGTGAACAAGATGCGTTCGTGTCGTGTCAGAGGTGCTGACTTTTGCTCGGGCGGTTTACAGTGATCACCACTCAGTCACTGTCCATAGCCCTCAGTAGGAAGCAGTAGGTGGTACACTAGTACACACGTACATTTGGATTCCGATTCCGATTTTGAAACCACGTTCACGTACACACTTGATTAAAACGACACACAATCTGCAAAACCCCTGTTGCCCCACACTCTACACACACACACACACACACACACACTTTCTCCTTCTATTTCAACATCACTTGAACCTTGAAGCTCGAATCTCGAATCTCGAGTCTCTCGAATCATAATTCAATTTCCCGATCCACGCAAATTCAACAACTTCACATCCCAATTTATCCATTTTATCCTCCCATAAAACTGTATAAAATACACCAAATTTCCTTCCCAACCCCATCAATAAAATTTCAATTCTCATTCTCGTTTTTTGGGAGGAACGGCCTCGTTCTTCTTTCTCCTTTTGAATATTTCTTTGCATCCGTCAAATCAACAAAAAGGATTCATACAAAATACAAAGTACAAAAAATCAATTTTGAATACAAACTGTATACAAAATACAAAACGCAGAATAGAGAATAGAGAATAATATTATTGTGTATGTAATTTATAATTCAAAGCACAGTTTTTATACCGTTTCTACATTCATTTTCCATTGTACCTTACTTGTTTTTGCAGATATTCAAAAAATAAATAAACTGGACCTTTTGTTCCAAACAATTCAGAATTTACAATGTACATTACTTTTGATTTTTGATGGTTGGTGTTTGATATTTGATATTTGACCTACATGATACAAAATGGTTCATATAATTGGAAAATGGTAGTTGTTTGTATGGCTATTTACAAAGTCATTTAATGGACAATTCAAAAGCTGAAAAGATCTCTAAACTCCGGACTCTGGACTCTCGATTCTGATGGTGTTGCAATAACAAAGGATTTAAAATGTAGTTATCTAGAATCTAGATGGATTGGATTTGTGTCTTTTATGTTTCATGTAGCATGTAGCATATTGCCTTGTTCTGTTCTCCTGTACCCGCCATTTTATTCCTTGTTATTGCCATCAAATACAGACCTAAACTATAAATACACTTTATGAAACTTTCATGGTTCGTGTTCACGGTAGTTTCACAGTTAACTAAAAACTGGAAGAAATTATGAGGTTTTGGATGGTTCAAGAAAAAAGGAAAGAAAATCCCAAGTTTGTAAGTTGATGAACATACGAAAACTGTACACTGTACAATGTATAAAGATAGAAACCTGTATTTAAAAGGGAAGAAAAAAAACCTCATAAAAGGAATCTTGAGAGCCAGAACCAAAACCAGAACCAAAACCAAAACCAACATCAGAAAGCCAGAATGAAGTAGAACGGAAAGGAAAAGAAAAGAAAGGAGAATAAAAATGTTGAAAAAGTCAAAGTTGTATTTACACTGAAGGCGAAAAGGCCAAAAAGAAGTTGAAGAAAATAAGAGAAAATATAGGAGAAAGAAAAGAAAACTATGAAGAAGAAGACGGAGAAGGAGGAGGAAGTTTGTGGTTGGTAAAGGGAAAGTGCCTTTTCGGTTTTCGGGAGAAAGATGTTGTCTCTATCAATCATAATTTGTTGTCATTTCAGCTGACGGCTACCAAGTCCATTTTTGAGCCTTTAGGGTAAACGATGGAAGGAGAAAAGAGGAAAAAGAACCGAGAACGAGGGATTTCCCGTATTATATCCATCTCTCTATCTATCTATCTGTCTTTCTGGGAATAGGGAAGGGGAGGAGAAAGAGAAATAAAAAGAGGTTGTAGATGAAGTGGGTATTCGACATACGTACATCTAGATTCTAGATTCTAGATTCTAGATGTGTATTTATAATACTAAGTAGATAAGTAGATAGCAGAAATAATAGATATAGATGGATATAGACAGATACAGACAGAACACTGTGCATCATCCAAAGTGTAAATACGGCTATTGTGCCAAGACAAAGCATAATACGTAATACGGTAATACGATATTTTGCAAAGAGGAGAAAAGAATAATACTCTCTACACAACTTGTTTTCTGCTCACTATATTTTATTATATTCATCTCCACTGATCTATATACCGGAATAATATCTGTGTACCTATGTGCGTAACGGAAAAACATCTCTAATTTCTTGGTATATGTATAAATATGTACCATATACAATATACAATGCATAACCTAGAATCCAGAATCCAGAATCCCACGACTAAATAGCATAGAAAAGTGTATGAATTTCTTCTGTAACTTGTGTATTGTGTATTGTGTATAGTTAGTTTGTAGTGTATACTTTTGTGGAAACTTTGACGTTTTTAAAACATCCAAGTTGGTTGGAATTCACTCCATCTCAGTCTCTTTCACAACAGTAAAGATAAAAGACAAAGACAGGGACAGGGAGAGCGATGACAAGGATGATGATGCAGATGATGCAGTGCTGTGGCTTTATTAATTTGTCTCTTGATATATTCATCAGGATCATTTAAATTCCCAAAGTTTGTCACCTCAATTGAATTAATGTGGAGCTGAAGGCTAGAATTCTAGAATTCTAGAATTCTAGAATTTTAGAAGATGGAAGAAGGAAAGCGGAAGATTTGGATTTGGATTTGAATTCAGATGGAATCCTTCTCATCCCTTTTCGTCCCTCATTCTCCAACTTAGGATTTGGATAAATAAATAGTTACTTTGGTCTTTTGCTAGTTTGTTCCTTTCAGCCTCTGCACTCTACATTCTAAATTCTACATGCAACTTTTTCTAAAGTCAGTCTGTCGCTTTACGTGTCTCTTGTCCATGTCCAAGTTTTACTTGGACTAAATAAATGTTGTTCCAGTTCCAGTTCCAGTCTCAGTTCTAGTTCTGATTCTGATCCTGTTGCGTATTTGTTGGTTGGCCAGTTTTGTGTTTTGTGTAGAGAATTACACATACGTATAGAATATAGCATAGAGGCCAATATAATATGAATACGTAGGATGTGTACAGAATACAGAATATAGAAGCACTGCCTGTGACTTGGTTATGATATTGTCATCATCCCCGTTCTCATCCTCACCATTATCGTCATTGCTATTGTCATTGTCATTGTCATGCGATAGCTATTATGACAAAGCAGTGGTTCACATGCACTCCGTCCTTTCTTCTCTGCTTCTCTGCACTTGGAGAAATATCTCTATCTAGATGTGCCGCCTGTGTCTTGTGCTTTCACTGTGATGATTCTGTGACGATGACGATGAGGATGACGATGGTCGACTTCTCTAGTTGTTTGTGTGGGTGTTTGTGTTGGTGTTGGTAGTTGCGTGACAGTGTACAGTGTACATTTTACATGGTAGTTACAGGGCACGAGATTCATCTTGACAAATCCATGGAGACATTCCCAGAATTCACAATTTCATTACAAGGAAAACCCCAACCATCCAGTCTTCATTCTCCAGTCAGCCAGCCAACCGTCACATAGTATCGGTACACAGTGCACATTGCACAGGTTTTGGGCTTCGGGTTTTGGTTCTCAGTCACTTTCCCTCTATTGGAATCAATCTTCTTGCTCGACTCTAGACTCTGCATTCTGCATTCGATTTACAATTTACATCTCGTTCCATCCTGTTTACAATCTACATTCTACAACCTACTCTGATATTCGTATCATTCAAGTCCTTGTCCCTATTTTTCCCAGTGGGTAGTAGAAACAGGATTCAACTCTTCTCTGGGACAAAACTACACACTACGTTCTACATAACCTTTTCACTCTGATACAACTGTACATTGTACACATGTGAATTTGCAAGTCTACGCATTCTTTTTTTACATGCTAAAAATATTTTACAAGGAGTGTAGAATGTAGAGTGTAGCTTGAACTAGTGGAAATGGAGTTGGATAGAGATATTTAGGGAGGAAGGGAAATGGGGGTAAAATGAAACGAAATGAATGACCTAATAAACAATGGGAATACAAAGGTGCGAGTGCGAGGGAGAAAGATATGACGGAGCGTAGACAGTAGAGAGTGCCGAGAGTACAGAGTACTGATTGTGAGCAGGAATAAAAAGATGAGAAAGTAGTGGATGATAAAAATGATTTTTGTAGATGGAATAAAGAGAGAAATGAAATATGAGGGGAGATTCCAGATTCGGGGTTTACATGACGATTTTTGAGTTGATATTCATCCGTCTCCGTCTGTCAATTTTTTTGAGAAAATCATCTTTGTCCCGAGCCCTGGCATTTGCACTCACAGATCACTCTTCACTCCTTAGACTCCTTAGACTGCTTATTGCTTATACAATAGTTTTCGTTCAAGTAAATATAGTTTAAAGTCTACTTCTAGTATCTAGTCTAGTACAGTCTCGTAAATGCTCCCAGATCTGCTTGAATAAACTTGAAGAATAACATATTATGGAAAAATGAAGGAGGGAAAAAGAAAAGGAAACCAAAATGACGTGCACCGTACACCGTAAAAATTGGAACGTAAAGAAAAGTACATGAAATGTGGAATGTTTCCTCATCTTTCGTTTTTCCTTCTTCATTCTTGGATGATGACAGGAGCAAGTCCAGACCAAACCAAACCAAACCAAACCAAAGCAGATCAGAGAAAGAGTGAGCATGAGATGGGAAAAATATTCAAGATATCATACTTGCGACTTGCGACTAATGTCATGTGATGAATGTCATTTTGATGTTTTGTCATTTCACGTCTACTATCTACTGTAAATGGAAATGGAGGTGGAAGTGGATGCGACGGTGGTCGAAGAATAGTGTAGTAAACTCGCTCAATTCTCCTTTTCCGTCTAGGTTTTTCTAGATTGTAGAAAAAATGGTGGAGTGAATGAATCTAATACATTTGTACAATGAAGAGAGTGAGAGGAAGAGGAAGAGAGAGAGAGAGAGAGAGATGATAAGGTAGTTTTACTACTAATCAAGTCTTAATGATATGCCCATGTGAATGAGCGAGTGAAGGAGTCTGTGGGTTTGTCTGCATAGTGAAACGGTCTAGAGTCTAGAGTCTCATGTACAGCCACAAACTGAGTGCTCGTCTCTCATTTCTTTCCTTTCCCTCGTCTTTTTCGTCTTCTTGGTTTTCCTTTTACTTTCATTTGGAATGAATTCTCTCATCTTTGTGAGTATTATGTGTCCACATTCAAATGTACCCGAGACGATGAAGGATGAGCAATGTGGAATGTGGAGAACGGGAATCAAGAATGAATTCTATTGCCAGTTGCTCGTTGCTAGCGCATCATCATCATCATCACTACTCTCGTCTTCGTCTTTCCATCTCCTGATCTTACATGTGACTGAAATGTGCATCCAAAAGCCTCCAATACTGAATACGGGAAAAAAGACAGAAATGCAAAAAGTCCTTTTCAATCCCATTTCCAAATGTAGGATGCATTTGCTTCCATTCTAGATTCGGATTCCTGTGACAACTATATCTTGTCTAGTCGCTTTTCTCGAGTCATGGAAAAGTCCAAGGTAAAAAAAATCATCGTAATTTTCTCATGCTCATCTTCACTTAATGTACATAGCAGATCTATTCATGCTCTATCTATGTTCAGTGTACAGTTTACACAAGCAGATAGATAGATAAAAAGACAGATAGTCAGTATTCATCTCATCTTTAGATGTGGATGTGGATGTAAATGAGAATGTGAATGTGAAGCTGTCTGTACCAAATGCCTATGCATGTTCGTCTTTCTATGTTCTATATATCAGTGCACACAAAAACAGGGAGATAATAAAGTAAAATAAAATTGAGAGTGGAAAAAGGAAAAAAAAGAACGGGGACCGGGAAAGAGATGGATTCAAATGTGCGTACATAAGTATCTATTAGATGTTAGATGTGTAGTGGAGATAGTGTGAGGGGGAAAATCCGTCTATTTACAGAGTAAAAGGACGTAGTTACGTCTCAAATGAGAAGGCGAATGAAAATGAGAATGAGAATGGGAGTCTCATTCTTCCTTCTTGTTCTTGTTCTGATTCCGATTCCGATTCTACCTGATTTTTAAACAAAGGAAATGATGCTGTCTCCTCTCTACTTTTACCATAGAACCGAATGGAATAGCATCATAGCATCGGATAGCATAGAATATCATATCATTCCCTGCTCATTGATGATGTGGAACAAATAAGCGAGAATGAATGAATGAATGAATGAATGAATGAAGGAACGGAACAAGGAAAATAAAGGGAAAAAAGTAGGAATGACGAAGGGACAGAATGAGAGAAAGAGGAGAGAAAATGAGAGGAATAAATGTAAAGAAAGTAAGATGGAAAATAAAAGAGAGAACCGTACTGCGGAATGTAATTTCTTTTAAAACAGTTGTCAGGGTTTGTAGCTCAGAATTAGGTGGTTTCACCATGTCTTCATCCTGAAAAAATAGACATAAAAAACCAAAACCACACATAAACATTGACTGGCTCCTTTCTCACCAACACTCAATTTCAACACACACACAATGTACATACATGAATACATAATCATAGTCATAAAAGCAATACACATGTCCTATTACAACTTAATTCACCCAGCACCAACTCAAGTTCTGTGCATCTTGTTTTGCAAAATTCTTTCTCCGCCTCTCTCGCTCTCTCTCTCTCTCTCTGTCTGTCGATCATCTCAAATTTACAATGTACAATGTACATGCAGTACTCTTGATTCTTGAGTTTTGAGAAACCAAAAACATCAAGTGCAGCGTGTGATAATATCAAAGTAAGTTTTATTTGAAAAACATAAGAGAGAAAATTTTTAAAGAACCTTTTCCAAAATTAGGTAATCCAACTACAAAAATGTTTTTCAAATCAAGCGGCAGAAAAATATATCAAAATATTAATAAAAAAATTGGAAAAAAGAAGATTTAAAACAAAAGACTTGTCTTTTTAATAGCAATCATTTGATATTTGATACTTGAAACTTGATGTAAATTCAAATTCAAATTCTATTTAATTGCCTGATGCGTGATACTTAATATTTGATAGAGAAATGAAGATATTTGATGTAGAGAGACAGGGACAGAAACAGAAACAGACCTTAAGCTCATAAAACAATTGGTATGAAATAGAAATAAAATGATACAAAGAGAGAGAGAGAGAGAGAGAGATAAAATATGAGGACAACTGGCAAAAATATTGATGGTTATTGACGGCACAAAGATATTTTGAGTATTTTATTGAGCCATTTGGTTGTTTGTTTGTTTGGTATTTATATAAAATATACATGTATTTATGTATAAAATATTGTGTATTGTGTATTGTGGATTTTGAGTGGTTGACATACCAGAACCTGGATCATAATTGAGACAGCAGCGACACCATTAGGCTTCTGTTGGGCATCAGACAAGTTTTGGTACAGTTCCGCGTTGAAACCGTAAAGTTGCAGCTGTAAAAACAAAAAACAATATAAAGTTCAAGTTCCTTTACAACCTCACACAAAACCAGAAACCAGGAACGGGAAACATGGAAACACTCAAACGAAACGAGAGGAGAGACGAGAACTTGACGGAGAATGGAAATGCGAATGGGAAGGAAGAAACTGAGATTTGATATTTTAGAGTCATGATATGATGATCTCATGTCGACCATTCAATTGAATTCCGGACTCTGGATTTTGGAGTATTGAGTCTGGTTGCCTTCGTCCTCGTCCTCACATTGCCCTGGAGTCTAGAGTTGAGTGTCAACTAATGTGCTGGAAAGACGGGAGCGAGGGGAATCCAAATCCAAAATCCAAACTCTATCACTATCACCATCATCATCATAATCACCGGGTTTCATTCCTTTACCCAATTCGACACTTGACTGGACTCTTGTTGGATTTTCTGGACGCTTTCTCTCTTGGTCGTCCTCCTCCTTACTTTCATCTTTCATCCTGTCTCTACTCGTTCTTTTTTGTTTTGTTTTCTCAGGTCACATTTCACAAAGAAAGGATAAAGTATAAGGGAAAGGTGATTCTTTGATTCCTTGATCCTCTGTCTTTTTTTGTTTGTATAAAAGAGTTTGAGAGCAACGTTTTGTTTTTTTACCTCAGCAGGGAATGCGATGCCTTGTACGAGATGCTCAGACCCGACAACATCCTCCGGCCCAAAACGGATGTATAGCTCTTCAAATTGGTATCTGTATGTTAAAGGCCCTGTCCACAAAAGCAACGGCAAAGAAAAAAAACAAAAAAACCAATGTATTGTCATTGTCATTGTCATTGTTATTTGATGGTCATTGAGTCTTGATTCTTGAGAGAAAAAAAGGGAAAAGAAAAGAAACAAAGAACTCACCTCCAGAAATATTTACACGGACTTGATTTGAAGGATTTACTTGGAACACAAGGGTTTGTCCAGTATTACGAAGCACTCCTTTTATCTAAACAATAACAAAACAGAACACATATCATATCATATCATAAAATACACTCGTCAAAATCCCATCGTAAAAAGACGAGAAAAATATCAGTACTGATAAAATCCAAAATCCAAATCCGAAATCAGAGTGATCCGTTCTCTTTAAATACGAAAAAAAACAGTGAAAGATTTCCTCTGATTTTACGGATATTTTTATTATCTTCGTAAATGTTTTGACTCGAGAATTTGGAATTTGTACTTTTGACTTTTGACTTTTACGCCAGATCCATGGGATAAAAATCCTTTAAGATAGTAAACTACCAGCGGAAAACAGACAACCGAGAAGCAAATGTTAATGTTCTTGTAAATGAAAATACAAATGGTGGAAGAGCAAAATCTTTTATCTGTAAAACTCGGAATCCCATTTTACTTGTACTTTGTGCTACTTTGCTTTATCATTTGAACAGAGCAATAATAATAACCGTAGTGAAAAATCTGAAATCACAAGAGTAAATCACTTGAGCATGGAACGTGGAACGTGGAGTACGGAGTGTGGCTCTTTTCATTTCATTTACTCGGGCGATCAGACATCAGACATCAGCCATCAGACAAGAAGAAAAAGGAGAGAAAGATATCATGAGAATGATTTGAATAAAGTTTCATGGGAGTCATTTGTCCGAGTCCAGCTTGTTTCTGGTGATAAGACAAAACTAGGGCTACACTTTTGTTCCACTTAACTTAACTCCCTTTTGGATGGAATGGAATGGAGTACAATACAGTGGAAATGGGAAGAGAGAAAGAGGATTCTCCGCTTAATGTCTAACCGTAATGTACATGATATTTATGTAGAGTGTAGAGAAGACAGGAGGGAGATAGATAGACAGATGGATGAAAGTCTTTGTTTGTCATTGTTTCCTTTAATTACTCGACTAAACTGTTGGAGCATTAAAAGACGGAGGATAGACAAAAGACAAAAGGCAAAAGGAATCAAGTAGAGTAGCAAATATAGCTACAGAAAAAACAAGAAAGTCATTCAACATGTTGATTTTTTTCTTTCTCCTTTTCCCCCTTCTCTTGTCTTTTTTAGGAAAGGCGACTGATCTATCTTTCTCTCTCTCTCAATATCTGCTTTCCACTTGCTTCATACTCTTCCATGTTCTATACTTTAGACAGTATACAGTATACAGTTCATGGCTGACTTCAGTCCACTCATCCGTGAGAACGGGAAAGTAACTGTGAAACACAGACATTTTTCCACTTGATTCCTCTCTCCTCTCTCCTCTCGTCTATCACAATCATCATTAAGTACACTAGAGTCTAGATTCTAGATTCTAGATTCTAGAGTGGAGAGTTTATCATCTCCTTTCATCCATCTCTCTTCCCACCTTCTTCATCTCTATCAATCTCAATCACAATAACAATGATAATAATAATAATGAAATGTTTCCATTTTTTACGGCAAACTTTTTCCATGTATCATTTTGTATTTTAAATGGAAAACATTGTGAAACAAAAATCATTTTAAATCAAGCAGAAAGACTCCAAATGCATTTCTTTGTTTTGTTTGGGTTGGGGTTGGTTTTTGCACGAGCAGTAAATTTTTAAATTTAAGCCTCAGTGTAATGACTGAATTGTGATTTCGGATTTTTGTTGTTGTTGCTGTTGGTCGCCATGAGGTATCTGTTATTTGTGATTAAAATGGAGGCAATAATAAAGCGAGAGGACGAAAGACTGGGGAAGTGAATGAAAGAGCATAGAGCATAGCGAATAAAATGTAAAGTGTAAAGTGTAGAGTGTAGAGTATTTGGAGTGTCGGAGAGTGAGGAAGGGGGAGCGACAAGTGGCAGTAGAAAAGCAAATCTTTGTGAACAAACACAGACAGGAAAGGAGAAACCTTTCGAGAGAGAGAGAGAAAGTTGAGCGAGGTGTGCGAGGAGAGTTCCATTCAACAAACAAACAAACAAACAAACTGCAGAGGACGAAGAAGAGGAAGACGTAGAAGAGAGGGATGAGCAAGTCATTTCAGAGTCAGAATTGAGAATTGAGAATCCATTCCTTGCTTAAACTAGCTCAATCAATTGTAGGAATAGAAATAGAAATCCAAGTCGAATGCGAAGTAGAGGAGAAGCGACAGGAACAGAATCGCCGTTTCTGTTGACTGTCTACTGTTTGTATTGAGTATTGAGTATTGAGTATGTAACGTGGAGGAAGTAGGAAGACAAAATAAACTGTAGTCAACTTGTCTCACGCTGTCCATTGCAATAGTTGTAACTACACAGTCCACAGTCCACACACCTTTAGCACACAAACATACAGACACAGACAATCATACGAGCAGAGAAACCGAGGGAAATGAACAAAGAAACAGACGGAAAGGAAGGCGGAATAAGGTAACGGGAAAATTCAATAAGAATAAACAGTTAGGAATCGAGTTAAAAAAAGAGGAGAAGGAGGAGACGAAGACGTCCAAGTCGACAACAACAAACACCATCGACTGGATTCATTTAAACATGTACAGTGCACAACATACAGCATACAGCGTACAAGTTGTACAGGCCGTGTATCTATTTTACGCCATTGAGTCAGTCACTCCTTCTCACTCGTTTCCCTGTAATTCACTTTAGGATAAGTCGGTACAAGTACAAGTACACGCACAAGTGTTGTGCTTCTTCTCTTGTGCTTTCCTCGAATCCAAATCCGGATCTTCTGTTTGACTTGCATTCTTTTGTATACTCTATACTCTACAATTGTACATTCTTTACACGGGGAAAGTGTAGTAAGTCTGTACAGTGTATAGATGTATAGATGTAAGATGTATGGTAAAGAAAGTGGAGGTGGAAAATGCAAGGAGGATATGTATTTCTTTAACAGGTTCTAAAGGAGTTAGTAGTATCAGCTCCCCCGGGATATTTTCCCGTTACGACTTTAGGGAGTTTAGCATGGCTTTCCTTCACGTCTACCGTTTACCGTCTGCCGTCTGCTACCTACCACCAACCATCCACTTGCTTCTTTTACTTCCGCTTCTCCTTCTTCTCCTCCGCACCTCCACATCACATTTTGCAGTGCAAATAAAGAGTAATTGTAAATCCACAAAGACACTTGTCCTCACTCTACAATCTACACATTCACACTCACACTCACTCACTCAGGCAGTCTACTTATTCAATTTTTCATATCGCGTGTCAACACCTTTTCAAATAATGTTAATACCTTTGACAGATCCTCAATACAATAAAATACAATAAAATACAATCCTACACAATAAGCTGTACACTGTACAAAGCTTTCTCTTCACCCTTCCCCTTTGATTTCCGGATTTCCTTCCTCAACTGCCTGTCAATTGTCAATCGTCAATCGTCAATTGTAATCGTTATCGCTCACACTGTACATAGTTCTCTTTAATAATAATCCTGTCGTCTGGCTCCTCCGCCACCCGCTTTTCCGCAAAATGGCAAAAGCCCATATGTATCAGCTTTTCTCGCTTTTTCCTCTCTGTACATTTTTATGAATATCCTTAATATCCTTCAACCTTTCTCTATGCCAATCAAATAGTGAGATGTTGAATTTTATTGTAAAAATTCCGTTTGTTGATTTTACAAAAGTCTTGTTCTATAAACGTCATAATTAATCCTAAGCGTAAGCAAAATGGAGAGCAAAGCTCTTTTAAATGCTTCTCTATTCAAGTCATAATAAGGAGAAAGCAGTTGGTTTTAGTGGGTTTCCAGATTCTAGATTCTAGATTTTAGATCTAGAACTAGATTTGAGTATAATTTCTAGGCCATCCGGAATCCGGAATCTAGAATCCAGAATCCAGAGTCATTGAAAAGAGAATGGAAACTTTCCAAGTGGCATTTATTCAGACTACAAAATAATAATAATAATAATAATAATAATTAGGGAAACCCAAAATCAACAATCAGCTGTATTTGCAAGAGACGAAGGACTAAAGAAAGAGAAAGAGAAAGAAGAATCCAAGTGGAATTAGGTATAATAATAACAGTAAAAATAAATCGATGGTTAAAGGGATAGTGAGTAGTGAATAAGTTGAAAAGGGGAAAGCGGGAGCAAGGAGGAGAAGAGTGCGTGAAAAGTCTATGGTGGTGACCATCATCATCTCATTAAGGAAGCCAGTCCAAGTCTCATCATGGACTGGATTGGATTGGATTAACTGCAACTGTAAATATTCCCAAAGGAAAATGAGATCTAGGTTTCATTCACAATCTACAATCTACAGTCTACACACTGCACTGATTTTAGTCATACGAAGAGCGAGGATAATAATAATAATTATTAGGCACTATTGGTCCATATGCACGTGAATGCGTATCAAGTATAAATACTTGCTCCAGCTCTTTGACTTTGACATTGGATCTATTTTATGAAAATGGCAAGTTTTACTTACGCTTTTATGCAGAGGGGAATAAGAGAACAAGAGAGCGGAGAATGGAGAACGGAAGGGAGAAACAGGATAAAAATAAAAGAAAAAACGGAACTGTTGAGAGTTGAGAGTTGAGACTGTTTATATTGTGCGTGCAATTCCCATTTCATTCTCTTTCTCTCTCTTCGTCTCTCTGGTTGTTGATAAGAGCAATATTTATGAAAGAGTTGGACATCAAAAAGTTCAGAAGAGAACAACTTCCGTGTCCGGTCCTTTTCCTTTCCTCGTTCTCCTCCTCCTCCTCGTCTTCCTCCGAAAAATTGTAGTTTATGGTGAAAGCAGAAAAGAGAAAGTGAACGAGAGAAACTTTGGCCACTGTTTCCAGTTCTAGTCCGAAGTTGGAATTTGCAAGTTACATGTACACGCGCGTGCATGTATCAGTATATGTACATTGTACATTGTACAAGTAGAGAGTAGGAGAGAGAAGAGACGAGAGCAAGTGAAGCATGAAGCATTTCCTTCATCATCGTAGGCTCGGATGGAAATGCTTTTAGCGGGAGGGTGAAGATGGAGAGGGAGAGAGAAAACAGAGAACGATAAAGAGAAGAGTTGGACGTGGCTGGAGCCAAGCAAACCATCATGACGCCGGAATCTCACTAAATTATGTCTAGAAATCTAGGCAATGGACCATCTTCCATCCTTTCCACTCTTTTTTGTTATTAGCATTTTTACTCTCCTCTCCTACACTCTACATCTCCTGCAAACTCCCTCACTGTCTTCCTAACTTGGGCGATGACGATCAACGACCGACGACAACGACAATGACAACGAGAACGACAACCAAGCACAGTCAACGAGTGCCCTAAAAACTCATGAATGAACTCGAAAACAGCATGTATTCATTCCTATTTTATTCCTATATTTATCCATGCAGAGACAGAGAGTTCATTGCACGAGCTACAAGCTCCGAGCTACGGCTCATTCCTCAAATTCATGACCGACAAATTTCTCAGACTCTCTTTGCTCAATCCTCAATCCTCAACGCTCAACTCAAACTTTGGAGCTTTGGATTTTTCATCGTCCTCATCGTCATCGTCTACGTCTTTGGTTCTTTGGTTTCATCTCGAATCTGGAATCTAGAATCTAGAATCTCAAAAGAACCGATATTACAGATACTTTTTCACTAAAACTTCGTCGCTCTCTCTCTCTGTCTCTGTATTTCTGTCGACTCATTCTTTTTTGTCTACATAGCATCACTTTTCCGTTTTGACTTATTGCCTACTGCCTGTTACATTATGTGGAATGTGTATAGTGTATACAGTATACATCCATGTCGCCAGCAACGTCGCCGTCTTGCCATTCGCCTGCTCTGCTCTGGTCTGGTCTGAACTAACTGATGTGATCCTGCCTATGAGGACCAACCGAACTCCGCACAAAAGCTATTCTCTCTCCCACTTTCTCCCACTTTCTCTCACTTTCTCCTTTACTTTAGATACCTTCCCACGGATGAAAAGAGGGAGTTTGAAAGAAAAAAATGAAAAAGGTGGGTAAAAAAAGCTGACGAAGCGGATTTTCCATAATTGGGAATTGAACATGGAATAAAGATAGATAACCTTTGAATGGATCTCTAATGAACTATCCTTCTTTTCTTGTCTTGTCTTGTCGTGTCTTGTCCTGGCTTTCTTGTATATTGCTTTTGATCCAAGGGAACAATATACATATTTACACATGGAAAGTAGCCGGAGCCGGAAAATTTAAAAGCGGAGAAAGTGTAAAAAAGTACATTGATAAAGAGGTGACGGGACGCTAGCTTAGCTTTCTCTACACTCTACACTGAACATTGTACATGTAAATTATTTTACACTGTGTTTACTATTCTCCAGTTTCTCTATGGTAAATATGTATTCAGCAACTGCTGCCACAAAGATGCGGTAGCAGTTTTTATTTCACAAGGTTGTAGACTGTAGACTCGAGAACAAGTTTTGCTTCTCCTATTTTCATTAGCTCAATAATTATATACCAATATTCCTTCTTTGTGCTCATTTCTTTTCCCCTTCTATTTGACTCCTCTTGCACTGAATCAAAAAGAACATTTTAGATCCAAGACTCATTTATAAAAAGGAAAGGAATAATTCATCTGTCAACTTATAAAGAGGCAGGGATGGTTTTAAATGATCATTAACTAAACTGCACATTTTTCATGAAAAACAATTCAGTCTGATCTCAATCAATCAATGCAACGGGATGGAAGTGCAATTTGGTGTGAAAAAATCCCATTTTCAACTTGTTTCTCTGTCTAAAGTCTAAAAGTTGTTTTAAAACGGCAGTTTTGAAGGGAGCAAATGGAAAAATGGTACAGGGTTAAAAGAAAGTTCCTTAATGTGATTCAGTACATTTCCATTTTTGTCAATAGTCAATAGACAAAAATACAAATACATGGCGGATAGCGGGAGCTAGAAGCTAGAGCAGGAACATAGAGCGGGTCATCTGATTAGGCTGATGGAAGTCTAATCCAAAAAAGACTTGCAAAAAAGTCAACTAGATAAAGAGAGAAGGAAAAGGAAAGCTGCACATTTTTCAACATTTCTTACTATTCTAAACCAGGAAAAGCTAGAAGACGGAGGATGAAAAAGAGGGGAAACATGTCTCAACCAAAAGAGTTGCAATACTCTGTACTCTGTATGTCTCTGTATTATATTATTTACAATGTACAGTGTAAAGAGTACAGAGCGTAATATGCGACTGTGACTGTGACCGTGCGTCTCTAGTCTCTAGTCTCTACTTGTATACAAAATACAAAAGACTAGGTGGAAGAAGAAGAAGAAGAGATAGCTTTAGTTGGCCCATAAAGGAGAGGCAAAGCAAGGGAAAAGAAGAGAGAAGCGGAGCCAACAGAAGGAGACTGGATTCAATTTTAATTCAGCAAATGCACAAATATTTTATTTCTTTCCAGTCATCCAGTCCTTGGAGTCTTTGGAGAGTAGAAAAACCTCAAAAGCTTTTTAGACGAACGACTCTTTAACAACAAAAACTTTTTCACCATCCTGTCACTACATGCATTATATCATGTACCGTTTGTTACACTCTATATTCCCCACTCTTTACTCTTTACTATTTACATGTGCTTTCTTCCTTTTTTCCTCTTTCTTGCATTTTTCTTAAGAGTACGACGTGTAGAACGTAGAGTGTAGATTGTAGATGCATCGCGTCTACTCCTTTTTTCAGACAGAGGAATAGAAAAAATGCTCATCTTTCTGTTCTCCTTATAGGTTATAGGGGTACACTTTTCTACTTTTTATTTGTTATTTGTACCATCCACAATACATAATACATAGTGCATGCAACAAACGCAGTCACATCTAGAATCTAGAATCTAGAATCTGGTATTCAGACTGAAGATTCAATTGGTAGAGGGAAAAGTGAAGGGAAAATTGGAATCCATTGAATATCGTCTACTGTACATTGTCTATTCATTTTACTAGTGATGGTCTGGTCATTCATCCATTTGTTTCTGCACTCGATCAGTCTAAGCCTAGTTGTGAATGCAAAATGAGTCAAAATCTTTGTTTATACATGAATGCATTTGGTAGTTCGTTAGTCAAACACACACGTAGACACTAGACACACACACACAGAGGATGCAGAATGCAGAGTGTGTAAACTTGTAAACTGGATTCAATTTCGAATTCGAATTTTGGATTGGAATTTGGAATTTGGAGTTTGGAATTTGGAAAGTAGCCGAGTTTAGAGTTTGGAGTTTGGAGTTGGAACGTGTCTATTTGAGAAATCCGAGGACCGTTCTCAAGTCTGGTGTGCTCTTGTGCCCATTTATCATCAGCACTGATTCTGCCATGGTTCATACTAGTACTTTAGTTGCATCCTCTCTTTTTCTCTCTGAGACAAACAGACAAACAGAGGGAGAGAAAGCGAGAGAGAGTCGACTTGATCATTATTTGGTTCTTGTCAACTCACAAATGTGAGATGCATCAACAAAGGAAAGGCAAAATATGTAAAATTTACAATGTAGAAAATGCACAGGAAGCGGCGTAAATGCGCAAATGCGCAAATGCGTCTTATAGAGCAAGAGAAACCGGCTTGTTCTGTATACATTTATACAGACTTTTAACATGTTCATCCTCAACATTCAACGTTCCACATGTTTGAAATGGAAAGGAAAATGAGTCAAGTGTCAAAAGTGACACGTCAAGTCAAGTCAAGCTAGCTCCAACCGTTTCAAGTTCCACTGGACAGTTTATCTGTATACAAATTTTCCTCCCTTCCGTTGCAACATTGAATCTAGAATCTACATCAAAAATCAAAACATCTGTGTAATTGTCACTCATAATTTCAAAGTTGTGGGTTGTGGGTAGCCATATGCAAACGAAAAAGGGTCAGTCTGCAGTTTCAAATATTCAGATTCCGATTCTGATTTCACTTGTAGCTCGCTCGCTCGTAGTTTAGTCCTAGTTTTATTTTTTGTGGATTGAAAACCATGGGAATAATCCTGGACGGAGGTTTTGGGGGGAAATGAGCTTTGAGAGTCAATGAGCCGACAAGGTTTATCCACAGATATGAAGAGAAGAAGAAGAGAAGAGCAGAAGACTTGCCTTGGTAAAAGAGGATAAAGATCCAGAGATCCAGAGATCCAGTGCAGTGTAAAGAAGCAATATCATTGAGCAAGAATAAGAATAAGAATACGAGTGTGAGGTAAAGAAGGGAAGAAGGGAAGAAGGAGGGAAGAAAGCAAAAGTGATGAGAAGATGAATCTGATCCATCAGATTTCTCTCTTCAACAACTCATTTCAAAGCTTCCCCTGAGTAAACATTCGGATTTGGGAAAGTAAAAGCCAGGACGGAAAGAGGAAAGAACACACGACCAAAAACCAAAAACCAAACCAAACCACGACCAACACCAAGATCCCAATCCAGATCTCTCTATCCAGTTACAGAAACTACAGCGGATCTGATCTGAGCTGAGCCGAGCTGAGTTGAGGGGAAACCATCAGACTTAAGCCCTATATTTATTTCTAGCTCCACAGGAAAACGGGAGAGAACAAGCGTGTGGAAATGCTCGTAGTCATCGAGATCGAGACAATCTCAACTGGATGACTAGACGACGAGACGACGAGAAGTCTAGAAGTCGAGAAAACCAAAAGACTAGATTCATGAAGAAACTCCATCAGGACCGAAAAAAACTGAGTGAAAGAGCAGAAAGCTAAAGGAAGGAGAACCAAAAGCAAGTGTTGAATCTTTCCCTCTACGCTCTATGTTGTATGTTCAATGCTCAAGCAAATATAGAAAAAAAAGGGAGAAAGAGACAGCTACTAGATTCTAGATTCTAGATTCTAGATTCTAGCAACTGTTATACTGATGACTGAATATATGGTGCATATCTTTAGTTTGTCTGCGTTTTCTCCTTCTTCTCCTTCTTTTTCTCCTACCTTGGGACGAAGAGAAGAAGAGTGGAAGGAGAAAAAATGGGATAGAATTCGCATAGAATAGAATAGAATGATACTGTATTCATATCATCACATCAAGAATCAAGAGCAAAGCAAAAAGTATAGCACGTGCATGCAAAGAGAGGGGAAGGATGCAACGGGAAGACTTGAGACTTGAGACTAGAAACTGGAAACACTGGCATTGGCATTGGCATTGCCATTGGAACTGGCTTATTGCCAAACACAAAATCGAACTCTCATTTCCCAAAAAAAAACCTGTTTTCCTGCACACTTTCTGACTGTTGGGTTTTGGTCCCGTCTATTTCTATTTTTCCTTGGTTATGTTTGTCCTGTGAATGTGTGTTGGAAGGTTTGCAAATGTTTGTTGGGAGTTGGGAATGAGACATGTTGCTGGTTGCTGGTTGTCGGTCTTATCCCATTTATTCACTTGATATGATTATTACAGTCTGATGGTCCGCACTACACTTAATTCAATGTTCCATCTCTCCTCTCTCCTCTCTAGTATCTCTTCTCTCATCCTCCATCACAAGAAACAACAAGATAGTTGTACTTTATGCTAGTTTCATCCCCGTCCTCGTCCTCATTCTCTTTCTTGTACCTTGTGCATTACACAAGTAGTTGTACAAAATTGTACGTACCTTGTACCTTTGTCTGCAACGTGCCCATTTGAAATGCACTCTCGAGCCAGAAAAAATCAAGAATAAACTCTGTTTACCCCACTCTATACTCTACACTCTATAGGCAAGTTGTGTGATTCTGCACCCCCGCTCCTTATTTCTGCACAACAACAGCAACAACAACAGTACACTTTACACATGAAGACAATCATGATAAAGATCATGATTGTCATCATCATGGGATAAGAGATAAGAGATTCTAGATTCGAGATTCGAGTCAAGAAATGAAAATGGATGAATGAGAAAGGGAAAAGGAATTGAATTCCGAGAGAAATGGGAGAAACGGAGAGACAATTTCTTGTTTCTTGTATCTGAAAATCCAATCCAAAATCTACACTCTACATTCGACGCTCTACTCTGATCTGGATTGTCACATATAACCTGATTACTCTCTCCATGTTCCTGAATCTTCCATCTTCTACCGTGTACGTGCCGTGGTAATTCTTCCGGGTTTCTCATTTAACCAGCAAGACAACAGGAGCCAACAACAAACCACCACCAGAGCCAATAGACCCAATTTTCCATCTACAATGGAATATGTACACTGTACACATTTAGACATTTAGACATGAACAAATAGAGACAAGAGCTGAAAGGCCTTTGATGGAACGGCGGTTACCTAAATTTCATTACCAACTCACTCTTCCATGTTTCACAGTCCAAAAACTATCTAGAAATTAGAAATTAGAAATTATAATCCACAATCAAGGATCCACAGAGTACAGAGTACAGAGTACACATGTCATGTCAATCCAATCTACCATCTTCAATCTTCAATCTCCAATTTCATTAGACACTTGTTTCTCGTTTCTTCTCTCTCCTTTCCACGAATTAGATAAAAACATTTCTTGTGTGGAATTTGCAGAGTAAAGAGCAAATAGTACTCACAAAGTGTTTATGAGTTGCGATTCCGAATTCCGTGGAAATACTGTATAAAATACGTGATTCAAAGCTTGCGTTATGAATTTCATAAACTCGTGCTGTCATCACGTCTTTGTGGCTTTCACCATCAACCATGAATCATGAGTACAATTAAATACAACTGTACATTGAACATTGTGTGGTGAGGAGAAGATGAGGGATGTGGATAGGACAAAAATGAGTGAAGGGAAATAGACGGAAAGTCAACAGTCAACATTCATGTCATTCTCCTTGTTTGAAGGAAGAAATATGTACATGTACATTCGGTATTGGACAAAGGACAAAAGACAAAGGAGCCGACTCTGACAAACAAACCAGTACGAGGAACAAAGCCAAGCCAAACCAAGCATGTACTATGGAGCAATAGAAGATGGGAGCTGGAAGAGAAAGTGGAGGAGAAGGACAAGTTGATACAGTTAATTGCCCCGAGCTTGGATCAAAAATCAGATAAGAGGTAGGAGAATAAAAGCACTTTCTTTCGCACAATTAGCCGCGTTCCAAAGCAGATGATGAGTCTGCTGATGATCATATCTCATATCTCCAACCCGCAAACCACCCACCACAAAACTCAAGCCTCGCGTAACATCTCTTTCTCTATGTATCTACTTTATAAGCTGAACCTTGAGTCTTGAGTCTTTCACTAGTTCTAGATTCTAGATACAGAACGGGGAATGGACTTTCATTGCACGTCATCTGATGGATTTTCTATCATTTTGGCGAAGGGAAACATGAATTTTCCTTGTCTTTTGAATATTTGTTTGAAATATTCAAAAGACAAAAATATGACATTATCGTACATATTGCGACTGATTCTCACTCGGAAAATCAGTCGCCTATGCTTTAACTTGTGCTACTTAGTTCAAGTTAAAATGCTACGTGAGAGAATGTGCTGCGTCTGGACTTTTACATCGGTCGCATGTTCAATGTTTACTTTTTTACACTGTCCTTTTGACTTGTGTAAAATGACACATTTAAATAAAGGCAACGTTTTTAACGTTGCCCGTATTTACCATTGAGTCACATACATTGTATATTGTTCTGTACTTTGTATTTGACTCTCCAGTCTAAAAAACCACCGCGACTCGAAGTGACTCAATACCGGAGTCGGAAATTATAAATCTAACCAAATTACTAATCACTAGTATCAATAATATGGATTGCCATTGAGCACCATATACCCAGGACCAAACTGATTCTATCTCAAAACTGTGTATTCATTTATTCAAGTTCATAGTATTTGTGTATTTTTCTTATTCCATCAATCATAAAGTAGTCATATGCGACATTCGAACTCTGCCCTCTCACACCACAGTTACAGTATATTTTAGTATATACATAGCAGTCATGAAAATTTACATCATCAAACGTCACTTCCAAATCATATGTCTTGTCACTTGTGATTTGTGATACAAATATTAGAAATGTGGATCCCAACTTGATTCTCAATAAGATGTAGATTGTAGATGCTACAGCAAGTTGAACTTTTTACACAGGTTTGGAGTTTGGAATTTTGAGGAATTGTCCGTTATAAAATATAAAAATGTGTCCTAAAAAGGCAGTAGTTTGAAATTTGGAATTCGAGTTTTAGGACTGTTTTCCTACCAAAAAGTCCAATGTCCGGTTTGAGCACGGTGATAAATATGACATGGCTTAGAAAAGATACGACCGTTCACATGTAGAATCTATACAAAATAACGCACATAATATACTACGTTTATGTAAACAGTAGAAAGTATAGAGTATAGAGGTTAAAAAATTGAGAGGAAGAGTATTTTCCCTCCCTCCATCTCCACCCTCCTTGCACCACCTTGCACAGTCAACAGTCAACAATTATTATTCACTGGAGAAAAAAGAAAAAAAAAACATGTTGGTTCAAGTAAATAACGACACAGGAAAATGTCTCGGCGTACCTCCTCCCTCTTCGTTTTCTTCCTTGGTTATAAGTTATCTTTCTCTGCTGTAGAGACGGAGACACAAAGAGAGAGAAAAAACAGCAAGCGAGGATTTACTCACTGTCATTACTTTGTTATGTTTGTACGATATAAAAAAAATCTATGAAATTCTTCCGTTTTCCTAGATAAACAAACACAAACTCCAACACAAGTACAAAGGACATTCTGCGGTCTGCAGTCTGCATTCTCTATAGTATGTAGAATCTGAATACCACTAAAACGGGCAAATCCATATAGAAGTTTACTTTGGTTTGGTTTGGTTTGCTGAGTGCCTTTTGTATTTGTTTACCACCTTTTACTACCTTATTTTTTATACGTCCTTTATCCTTTATATTTTCTACTTCTCTTCCATTTTAAGAGTTTTGAGTTTTGAATTTTGAGACCAAAACCAAATTCCTTTTTTATCTAGCATCAAGCATTGCAGGTGCATACTGTTGCACAAAAAGTGAACGTGTCCTGGTTTAACTGCCGGCTCTATTTACCTAAAGGATGTACAATGTACAATGTACAATGTTCATACGTATAGATATTAGATATACGACTAGACACCAGACAAATGTGTGTGAAAATAGGAATAGGAATATGAATATGAAAATTACTTGACGGTGCACATTTTTTATGCAAAGCGTCAAAGCGTCTGATACATTTCAGTTGAAGTGCAGAAAAAGAAAAAAGTGAAAAAATTGGCTGTACCTACAAAAAGATAGGAGGAACGCAGTAATAAATAAAGTCAAAAATCCTCACTTCATGAGCATTTTATATCGCCTTGAAAGCATAAATGCTTTAGGCTCCCGATGCGAAGCAGAGTATAAGGATTCTACACCGTGTCCGCCGTTACAGAACTACTGTAATGTATTTTAAACGAGTTCCAAAAGTCGCCGCTAGATGGCGCCACAAACGAGTTCCAAAAGTCGCCGCTAGATGGCGCCACAAACGAGTTCCAAAAGTCACCGCTAGATGGCGCCACAAACGAGTTCCAAAAGTCGCCGCTAGAGGGCAGACTTAAAATGTGCACAGACGGACAGACAGACAGACAGACAGACACGACGATTCCAATACTCTGCTTCGCATCGTAAAAAAGTGAAATATTATTGGCATTGAACTTGATTGTATTAAACTAGTTCTAAACGTTGAGCATTGAACATTGAAAACTGATGACAGGGAGATAGCGAATATGTAAAGAGAAATAGACGGAGATGGCAGGCAGAGGGAAATCAAAATCAAGATGGGAATTCCATTAGCTGATGGATCTCATGATTTTCTGGATGAGTAGAAAGTAGAAACAAACAAGATTGTAGATACCTTGTACCTTGAACCTCAAACATATATAATAGAGAGTAGATAGACAGTAGAGGTCTATGTATAATGTATATGCGTAGAAAAGATAAACACGCAAAGGAACGTCCATTTTCCATTTGTTCATCCTTCATCGGTGGTCGGATGGATGGATCAAGTGGCCGGAGAACGGAGAAGGGAGAATGGAGAGACATGAGACCGGAAGGGCACAAGAAAAATGACTTACCGGCGCTTTATCGATGTGGATTGGCCTTAGTTGTGGATCATATAAGAGGCGGCTCGGCTCTATATTTATTGGTGATTGTCGACGACCCTAATCATAAATAACCAAATACAAAACACAAAACATGAAGCAAATTAATACTCAGCTCTCTTTTTTCTCATATGGTAACAAGTACTTTGAAACATCATCGTATCATTTCATTAAATTATTATTCATTGATTCTTGATTCTTGAACCATGATGCTTTATGCTTGATAAAAACTCATCGCATCTTTTGTCCGATTATACTCAAAAATCGAGAACAAAGTTTTCGATCAATGGAAAAATCCTTTGATCTCTGGACATAATAAAGAGTACAGACATTTATGTATAACAAGTATATTTATCTGGTTACTCTTTACGAACCTTACTACAGAGATGCCAATTTGGATTCAGCAATCCCCAAAAGGCGGGACCTGTGGAAAAAACAACATTTATTAACATTTGTTGATCATTGCTCATCATTGAAATTTTTTTACAAGCTTTTAAAATTTAAAAAAAGTGTTTTTCTTGTTGTGTATTTTCATCCAGTTTGTAATTTTTTGTAATACATTATTTTTAGCTTTGTTTTGAGCTGTGATTATTGAGTTTTGGGCTTGAACTGTGAGGAAAAAAGGTAAAAACAACAAGTCAAATTGTAAACTTTTCCTAAAAGTGGTAACTTAAATAATTATGTTTGTGAGCTTGTGAGTAAAATCTTTCATGTCGTTTCATATCTGTACAATAAATACTTTTGACTGTCGGTGTCGACTCTTGGGCATGATCATACGTGTATAAAAGTAAAAGTAAAAGTACGGGTAAGGGTAAGAGTAGGACAATGTGACGAAGGGAGAAAATCAAAAGGAAAGAACTCTCTCTCTCTCTATAAAAGAACATTCATCCATAATGCTGACAATAATCGTGAAATCAAGTTTTACAACTGGTCGCGACGACACATTTTATGAGCCCGAGGAAAAATGGTCCACGATGCTCAATGTTCAATGTTCACTCATAAGAATTCTTTGACTTATTATTACCGCTCTCATCCAATGAAAACGACAACGGCAACGACAACGACTATGGCAATAGCTGAACTGATCGTCATCAGAATATTCATAAAAAGACAGAAAGGAAAAGGGAACGGAGAAAAAGGCCAAACTTTTTGTTTCTTTTCCTCTTTTCTCTGTTCCGCTCTTCTTTCGCTCTTGTTCAAACTAAAAGTAGAAAAATACTGGAGCTGATTCTCTGATTCTGGTTTTGGTTTTGGATACGGATGACAAAACAGTGAAAGTTGTATAATATATCTGTATGTTCTATGTTGGATCAGAGCCAAATTGTAGTCAGAATTTCCAACTTTTACCACACACCACATACTATATACTATAGGCTGGATAGATGCAGTGAGTTTCAGAGTCTCAAGTCTCGAATGTGGAGTATCTGTAATCTGTACATCTTTTTATTCATCTAACGACTACTAAAAGAAAATCAGAATGCATCCAAAAGTGCAAAAACGCATTACAAGTTACAAGAAAATGTCGTTGTAAAACTTGATGGACAAAAAACTAATGTAATTTATTTATCTGTATTTATTCATATTCGCATTCGCATTCATATTCTCAAGGAAATGATGAATTTCTCAATTGGTTTTGATGGTTTGATCTCGTCTCATCTAATTAGAGAATTAGGGGTAAAGTAAATGTAATAATTGATATGATTGTTCATTGTACATTGTGAATGGTAAAGAGAAAAAACGTGACTGTGATTTAGAGGAGAAAAGTGTCAAGTTGGGTTGGTGAATGGAGTGAGTCTCGAGTCCGGCGTTAAATGCATCACTTTGAGAATAAAGGAATGGGTTGATGCTAAGATGAATGTGTACACTGTACACTGTACAGCGTACAATGTAGAGAGACGAGAGATGAGCACACGGACGAGAACGAGGGAGAAAGTGTGAACGGAGGAGTGCAAAAGAGTTTCAAGTGAGCATGTGAATGAGTGTGAATGTAATAGTGATGGATGTTACTCTTATTATTCCTTTGAGACTCACTCCAATTAATTGTTAGCACTCATCAATGTTGATTTATGGGAATGGAGAGAGAAAGAGAAGGAGAGAGAGAAGGAAAGTGAGTGTGTGTAAGAGTTAAAGAGTGAAAGAGAAAGCGGTGAAAACAAGCGAAAGAACGGGAAAAGAGGAGAAGGAAAGCAAGTCCATGTTTCGTTTCGACCAGTGTCTCGTTGATCTCTCATGGGATTATTTCTCTCTCCAGACCAGACCAGAGTCTCCAGTCTCCAGTCTCTATTCTCTATTCTCCAGTTTGGAGACTCCTCTTTTTCAACCTCACTTTCGCTTCTTTCCGCTTCTCGCTGTTGTTAGTTGTTATACTATCATCACGATCAGAGTCAAGTAATGCAGAAAGACGGACTGAGAACAAAGACAGAGACAAAGAGAAAGAGAGAAAGAGAACAGAGGGAAAATGAGACATGAGACTTGGGACTTTTGTTCCGAGGTTTTCAGAGTAGGGTAATAATGTGACCTTTCCCCCTCTCCCTTTCTTTTCTTGTATTTTCTTTCTATTTTTTCTCACAGGTTGGACACTGTTCCTTCGACTAGCTGGATCTGGTCTGGTCTGGTCTGGCTCTGGTTCCTTTTGGTTTGGTCGGAGGAGGAACGGTTGAAAAAATCAAGAAAAACGAGCAGCCCGTTAATCTTCACATCGGAGCTCCGTGGGTTTGGGTTTGTTGGTTGGTTTGGTTTGGTTTGGTTTGGTTTGGTGTTCCCGGCAGAAGGAATGAGAGAAAGAAGGAACCTTTCCTTTCTACATTTCTCTCTCTGTCTCTGTCTTTTCCGGTTAAGAGGGAAACTTATGTTACCATTTATTTAGGCTCTACAATGGATTTTCTGGATTCTAGATTCTAGATTCTAGATTCTAGATTGAGTGTAGAGTGTAGAATGTAGAATGTATAACCTTTTTAACCTTTTCTCTCAGAGAGAAAACTAGCCAGAAAACATAAAGATTCTTTAACGGGGATTTCCCGACTCGCGGCATTTCCTTTGACTCGACTTTCTCCTTTTCTCTTATCTACCCTTTCCTCTCCTTCTTTCTTTCTGCCGGGTGCAAATCAAACATCTATTTTCACCTTGAAAGAGAAAGTCAACTGAAAAGTTTGCTGTCCAAAAAGAAAAGAAAAGAAGTCGAGTCAAGTCGAACCAAACCAAGGAACAGAAGGCAAAAGAGGAAATGTAAAGGTCTGTGGAATGTGGAAGTGAAACTTGTGACAGACAAACACACACATACACACAGAGCGGTTTCTATTGATATGTAAATGTGTGTCGATGATCCATGATGTAATGAATTCTTATGGGCATTTCCTGGCCACCGCCACTTGCCCCTTTTCTCCTCGCAAAGCAACAGACAAATATCCACAAGAGCAAAAAGAGCAAAAAGAGAGAAGCTGAAAATGCCCTTGATGATTTTCTCAATGTTTTTTTTGTCCAACTGACGGACGGACAAACCCACACGCACTTATAGACGCATTATATTTTATGGTTTATACATGTGAACCCTCAACTTCCTTTGCATCACATTACCATCCTTTCAAACGGAATCCCATATTCTCATCTTCTCCGCCAAAACAATAACAAGACGAGATGGAGAAAAAACCAAATGGCAAATCTGTCTTTTTCTAGTATCACTGTGGAAATAGTACTTGGCAAAAATGTAGAATGTAGAAATCTGTGTTTCATCTCCATCTTTTTGTCTTTTTCTACCGGTGTTTCATTCAAACATCAAACATCAAAAGTACATGGTACATGATACGAGTAATAGTGATGTTATGAATGTGTTATGGGGTCCTTTTTGAAGGAGTCGAGAAAGCAAAAAAAAATGAGTGACTGCTGAAAAGTATAGGAGTTGTCGTACATTGTCGTACTTTTCCTCATCCGATCCCAGTTCCCAGTCTTGCGTCAATCGTAAATGAGCGGAGCCTTTATCATTGTCTTGCTTCTTACTATACTGTTCCTTGTGTGATGTGTGATGTGGAATGATTCCTCCTTTCCCTTCCCCGTGTAAATTAATGAGACAGATTTCCCTTCCTCCTTCCTCTTCCCTTCTTCCTGCTTCCATCTGACTTGAGATTTATTGCATACCACCTCAAAAAGAACGCCCAGAACCAAACCAAACCAAACCATGGAAAAATCCAAATCCAACTTTCTTTCTTGCACTGCAAGAACTAAGATGTGAGATGGTTGGCTTTGCTTTTGCCATTGGTTTTTGGTTCGATTTCTTGGGTTAATATCTATGGCCTATGCACAACTGTGTAATGTAATGTAATGTAGATGGTGGATGTATAAATGTATAAATGCACCGTGTGTAGTTTGTAAAACGGTAGCGGTAAACGGTATATGATGACTATCAGATCAGAGTTGAGAGTTAAGAGTGGTGCGTCTGCATACTGCACACTAGCACACTGCATACTAGCATACTATGTGCTCTGTGTGTGATGTGGCAAGCCTCAGAGCACCAACAGCCAACAGCCAACATCCCTCGACATTTCATCCTCTCACTTTCTCTTCCGGCCTTCCCATATGAATTTTGATTCTTTTGATGACTCCAGCATATTTTCCTGTACACGCGCCCGAACCTTCTTTCTAGCTCTCTCTTTCTTGCAAAAAATCTTGGAGTGATATGATTAGAAGAAGAGGGAGAGAAGAGGAGAAAGAGACGGAGAAGGAGAGTGACTGCAGGCTGCATGTCCTTCCTACTTCGATTCTTCGAATCATCGAATCTTCGATTTTTCACATGGACTATGAACTACATGTAGTCTCGAGTCTCTAGTCTCAAGTCTCAAGGCTGAGGTCCATGTGCCATCATTTTACTATCTTTTCCTACATGGTAGGTCGATACGTGTATATTGTATAGTAAATGATGTGATATCTTTCCTGCTTTTGATACCTTTTGATACTTTTTGATACTGCCCTAGTGTCTAGTGTCTAGTGCCTAGTGGTTCTTTTCCACTCTCCTTTACATTTTATATTTTATATTTGGTGATTACTATCCCACCTTTGAAAATAAAGTTGATAATATATTATAGATACGTACTCTTTCATATCTATGTACTTTTCCTTTATAAACTCGGTTCAGTCTTTTGGTGATTCTTTATCATCTCAATTCAAGATTTTCAATGTTCAATGTTCAATGCTCAATGTTCAATGCTCCAAGGTTCACAGAGAGCTGAAACAAGATGATGATTATGATAAAAGCCCAGAATATTTTTTTTCTCAACTCACAACAAAACCTCGAGTTGTGGGTTCGTGGAGGGTGCATCTTTTTTCCTCCACAACTCCAGAATCAAGCACATATAAAAACAAACAAACTTCCCTTTCACAGACAGAGAGACGGAGAAAAGAAAGAAAGAAAAAGTCGCTGACTATTTACCAAAAGTCGAGAGTTGAGAGCCGAGAGTCAAGTCAAGTGAGCTCCTCACAAATTCCATATCTCCATATTATACAATGTACATTTATACAGTATGCACAGTGTACCGTATATTTGTATATTTGTATATTATACTTGATGACACTCTTATTTGCTACTCCTACTTTGCCACCCTCTCACTTGTCTTGTCTCTTGTCTCTTGTCTATCTAACAAATAAGTTGAAGCGTTGCTTGTCACAAAACTGTACACTCTACACTCTACATTGTACATGTGTTCTCACACCATCATTTAAATCTTAAAAGTTTTTGCCATTCACGTTGTTGTAGTCGTCCATCTTTAGACACTAAGCAGTAGACACTAGACAAATCGTATGATATATGTAAGTAGGGAGAGGAACAGCAAAGAGGCAAAGAGGCAGAGAAGAGTAAAGTACAAGTGGTAAGCCACAAGTTTTTTCCCAAAAAAGATGAAACATTTTTCCCTGTCTATTTATAACGTCTGTGTATTGTGTATTGTGTATGTACAAAAACTATGAGTGGAGATTCTAGATTCTAGATTGTAGCGCGTAGATTGCAGATATTTGTGAATCTGTAAATGACTAAAATGTAGATTGTAGATTGTGGATTGTGGATTGTGGATGGTAGACAAAAGAGAATGAGGGTTGAACATGTCCTTTTGTTTCATAAATAAGATCATTTCGTCTTACCCTTGATTTACGACTGCCTTTTCTCTTTTCTCTATTGCTGTGTTTTGAGTTTCGAGTTCCGAGTTCCGAGTTTGTAGTTGCGAGTTTCGAGACTTTTTCTGTTTGTGAATCATTATCTGGAGAAAATAAGGGATTTTTATTTGTATATTTTATACATGGATGTAAAACAAAAAATTTCAGTTTGGGTTTAGGTTCTTTTTCTGCCTCTGCCGTTGGCTCTGTTTTTGTTTCACTTCCCTTTTGTGGCTGAGGTTTTTCAAGTACAATGAACTTGGGATGGAAATCTAGAAATCTAGAAATCTAGAAGTCTAGAAATTTCCATAGATAGACAATAAAAGAGTGTGAAGTCATTTTGTAAACACACGCTTTATTTCTCTCTTTCCCCCTTTTCTCCCTCTTCTCATCTCAGAGAAAGAGAAAAATTTGAGAAACTGTTAAATTTATGACACAAGTCTGCTCATTGTTCTTATCTACCATCTACTGTCTACTGCCTACTGCCTACTATCTACGCTACGTATGCATCCATGTATTTATGTATGATACAAAATATACAGTGTATAAGACCAATCTGAAGAATTTTGCTTTCTCTGTTTGGTTTTGTTGGACTGATTTGAGATCTGAGATATGAGTTGAGATTTGAGATAGAGTAGGAAAAAAGACGAGAAAAGTGTAGATTCGGCATACGCAAACAAAGATGCACAATAGGAATAGTGAACGCATATGGGAAGTAAGAATATGAGTGTGAGTATGAGTACGAGTGGTGGAATTCAGAGGGTGGAAGAGAAGAGGAGGAAAACGGTGTGGTTTGGTTTGGTTTGGAGAGGGAGAGAAATAAATAGAAGAGACTGGTGAGCACTAAATTGGACCACTGGATTAAAAATGGCACTAAGTACTAGCTTTAGGAGAGATATACTGCAGTCCGCTCCAGAACCTTCAAAATCACATCCAAACTCACAACGAGGAGAAAGAAAACTTTTCTCCTCTGTCTGAGCACTAGAATCCGAACCAGGACCAGTATTACATGCGATCGCGTTCCTTGTACACCGTACACCCTTGTAAGTTGTAAGTTGTAAGCTCATATTGAAGAAATAACTTTATGACATTCAATCGTCGTCACGCCTATAACAAACGTTTTTCTCTCTCTCCTTCCCCGTCTTTGTACTTTTCTCTCCTTTCTTTTCTTTCCTTTGTCCGTCCATCTATCTATCTATCTATCTATCTGTGTATTTCTGTTATTTCCCCTTTGCTCCTTGATAATTTTCATCCGTCCTTCTCAAAAGCAGAAGCAGAAGCAGACAAAGCAAAGAGGCGAAGAGATGAGACGGACGAAGGACGACGGACAAGAGAAGGAAAGTAAAGCACGTCTGTCTAGTGTCTAGTGCCTAGGTATTTGGTATTTGGACATTGGCACACAATATCATACTATTCGAGATTCTAGGTACTTATTCCTACTTTAGACACTCTCCCACTAAACACATTGTACTCTTTACTCTTTACTCCTTCCAATCACACACACAAATAACTATGTAATACAAAAATCTCACATGGAAAAATCCTACTTTTCTCCTTTTCCTCTTCTTCTTCTTCTTCTTCCAACTCCCCACCAACTTTTCATTAGATCAGCTTCAACTTTCTCTTTTCTCTTTCGGAAACTGAAGGATATCGAATAAATAGTTTTGATCAAACTAGATACTCTTCCTCTTTTTCTTCCTTTTCTTTTGCTATTTTTAGAGAGAAAAGTAAATGGGATCAAACTGGATTCTCTCTGGATCTGGATCTGGATCCGAATACGATTCCGATTCCGCTTCCATTCTGCAATCTATCGAATATCGAACTATACACTTTCCTTTTTCTCTGCTTCTTCTCTGTTTTTCACCATAAAATCACATGTTATTCAAGTTTTGATATGAGAATGAATGAATCTAGGATCTAGGATCTAGTATCTAGAAAGAGGAGAGAGAAGCGAGAGATCAAGGAGGAAATGCTCTTCTCCAGACCTTGGAATGTGAACAATGTACACTGTACACTGAAGACAGAGGCGTAGAACAAAGAAAGAAGGAAAGGGGAGAATCGGAGATCGTTTAGAGTGGACAAATCCATTGAATGACGCCGGCTGGCTCTGGCTCTGTGGCTGGGTCTGGATACTGAATACTGAATAGTGGATTCCCGATAGCCGCCTCATTCATTTTTCCAAACTATCAAATCTTTCCCGTTCAATTTGCAAATTCATGATTTTTCAGCTTTCAACTTGTTTCCATTCCATTTCGCTTGTGATTGCTCCGTCTGAATATGTTGAATTTGTTGAATTTGTTGGATTTGTTGGAACTGTTGGAACTGTTTCTCATTTCCAGCAGTTCCACTTTTTCAAGACCCTTTGGACTGGATTTACATTCAGTGACGTAGTGACGATGAAACAATGAAAATGGACGAGAGACAAAAGAGAGAGAGAACTAGGGAGAGATGACCATTTATCTGAAATTGTATCTGTATCCAGATTCGTTTTCCGTTTTCTTTTCCTATTTTGCATGTATTTATATGACGTTACAAAATAGCTTAAGCAGGGCAATACAGACATAAAATATAAGTGCAGGAAAATATCAAAACTCTTGGCTCTTGACTCTTGACTCTTGATGCGCACTTTCACAAGTTCATGTCATCTCTTCCAAAGTAAATTATTTCCTCTGCAATTGACTCTAGAAAGAAAACTAGATATTATAGGTATTAGATACTTATCAACAATCGAAATAGAAAATCGAAAACAGCAATTGGAAATTTTCTGTTTTTCTATGCTGACCAACTTGAATCTTGCGCATCATAATAATATTTGATACAACTTCAGTTTTTACGCCTGACTTGAGATCAGGAATGAGGATCATCATTTTGTTGTCATTTTCCAAATGCTGATATACCAGATCCTACTCAAATTTAGCAAATGACCAGAGAAACGATGGTTACAATTTTCGGAATTCAAATTCACTCCAAATACCAAAAATAAGAGTACATCTCTATATCGATATTTAATGGAGTTGACAGTAGAGCGGAGACCATGTTTACTCAGAAAGGATTATGCCTGTTCAGAAATGTCATTTGTAATGGGTACAACATTTGCAAAACAACAAAACAATAAAACAACCAATCCAATTTGGTTACATTTGTCCACAACTGACAAGGAATGTTGAATGTTGATGTGAAAGCCAAAGTTGTTTTGCGCAAATCAACTAGTTTACATGACGCCAATAAGCAAATGCATAGATTATAGATTCTAGACTCTAGTGTGAAAAAATTTGCATCTTTTTCCCCTTGCTCAAAGTTCAAAGTTCAAATCAAAATGTTTTATGCAGATGATGCGGATGGTGGTGAATGGGTTGAAAGAGGGTTGAGTAATAGCAACTTTGTGGTTCACTGTACCAAACACCGGGAACCATGAGCCATCAACAACCTCCATTTCCATGCGATTTGGATTTGAATTTGGATTTGGAGTTGAGACACAAAAAGAAAGAGAAAGTGAGAGGGAGAAAGTAGTGGCACTGGTCTCTGGTCTCTTGTGTGTTTATGTACTTGGAACTTGTATACATGACGCTTTCAATTCCTCCTCCATTTATCTACTTTCTTACACGCGTTACAATTCCAGTTTCACACTTTTCCACGTACCACGTACAACGGACAATGTACCTTGTCCTTTCTGTCTTGATTTCTGTGCTCATGGATTTTTTAGCTTATCCATGATACTGCCAGAGGTGAAAGAGGAAAAATCCGACGAGTAAGAAATCAGAAGCAGAACGTACAAGGTTATGAAGAACATGGAAGGATTTATCAAGTTCCAAAAAAGTACAACACATTGATGTTGTACATGTATTTACTCCATGTTCCACAGTCCACAGTCCATCATCCGTCCTTCGTTGCCCATCTTTCTGGGAAAACATGAAAGCATAAAAACTCTCTCTCTCTCTCTCCTTTGCTTTTGCTTCCTCTTCCTCTTCCGCCCTCTTTCTCGTTCTCCTTCTCCTTCTCGTCTCATGGACAACTTACAACGTGTTTTGTCCACAAAATGTCTTGGACTCTTCTCTCTTCTCACATTCAAATGCAAAGTCTGTATGTTGTCATGTGATTCGATGTGTCCTTGCAGTTTCTTGAGTTCAGTTGAGTTCATTTCACATCCATTCAGCATGCTTTCAAATCTCGAGACTCAAGACTCTAGTCTCGAGTCTCGAGTCCATTTGTTGGAATTGAAGAGAAAGTGACTGATGATTCATGTACATTTTATGCAGGTATTGAACAGGAAACTCTGTTAGATGCCCTCTTTTACCCCTTTTACCTTTGTGCCTCTCCTTTTTCTCCTTGTTGTTGTTGTCCTCGTCCTTGTTGTTGTTGTTGTTGTTCACTAGACTCTAGATTCTGGATCCTAGATTCCTAATGGAGGGAAATTGAAAGTAGAGGCAGCGTCATGTTACTCACAGAAGCATGAAAGGAACGAGGAACGAGCTCATAAATATGGTCGGCTTTTTCTATTCCATATTCAGTATTCAGTATTCTGTATTCGGTACGAGAAGGGAAAAGCACACATCCCAAATCGGAACACATCACATTGAATCACTTGACTGCCCAAACTCCAAACTCCAAACCTCAAACTCCAAACTAACACGTGTACGAGATACGAGACATGATGATGCAGCTAATGCAAGTCATTTTTTCCTGTTTCCCATGGCATCATTTGGTTGGAATCACACGGGTGCATCTACTTACTGTATATTATCACTTATCACATGTAGGTTTTGCTCTCAAGTACCTTGCTATTACCACTCTTTTCTATAGATTGAGTTTGAACCAAAAACTCTGAACTCAGTTCAGCTCAACCTAGTTTTATAATTTTCCACAATAATTTAAATACACTCCCAGCTTTGAAAAAACTAAATTAAGCTTCAATTCTCAATTACATTTATAATTTGATATTTGATGAGTCATCAAGTCAAATGAGAATATATTCGTATTAAAAATATGCGTAAAATCTAAAGAAGCAGCCTCAAGTCTAGACCCCAGAGTCTGGAATCTGGAATCTCGAAAGCACAAAAAAATAAGGTGGATAAAAGATCTACCGTCTTTTTATGTTTCACAAAGGTGAGAGGATTTTCGGTTTCGGTTTTCTGTGGGATGAAAGTAGATGTGGATTTGGGGTTTAGAATTATTTGGGGGGCGGATTTTATGGAAGAGGGAAAGTGAAAACATGTGGTGTGATGTGTAATGGATGACATTGTAGATTCTGTAGCTATTTTGTGTAGAGTGTAGAGTGTCGAGTCTCAAGTAGGTTCTCAAGACTGAAGATTAAATAAGTAGGTAAATTGTGAATTGTCAACATGTAAGTTCAACATACCGGAAACTCCATTGTACAGCCACCAGTTTTCCCACGCAGCGGTTCCAAAATCAGCTTTAACTCCTGAAATCAATCCACAAAATTCATACAATAAATATCCAGAATTATGTACCCACATCCAAAATACATAGAAAATTCGGGGGGTTCAGTCTGCACTACACCATGTTTTAGTATCAATATTCAGTGTCATTTGCTTCTTCCATCAGACGAACATCCGACATTCAGTGTACACTATACACTCCCTCAAAATGTATATAAAATGTAGAATGTAGAGCAGGAGATCGGAGGAGTGGAAAACTTGAAATCTATCTATCATTCATCATAAATCAATTACGTCTACATGTTTATGCCTGCTCCTGTGCTATGTACTGGCTCGTCCAAACTCCTTTTTATCCATCTTTTTGCCTTTTTTCTAGTGCCTAGATTCTAGTGTCTAGTGTTTGATGCGGAAAGGAATGATGGGATAATATAATATAGGATGATAGGAATGGAATTTCAAATGAATTGACGGATCATGGATGATAAATATTCCATTTTATTACACATGACTACTGCTGCACTGCACAAATTGTAGTGTTTTATACATTCTACATGTATATTAAACTGACTGACATGTCTTGCTGCTTGCCTCCATAAATATTTATGTGAGGTTAATGCAGCAAGGAAGATGCTCCTCTGCTCTCCACAACAATCTAGAATCTAGAATCTAGAATCTAGAATCTAGATAAAAATGTTTGCTATCTACAGGGTGAACAACAGGGAGAAAATCCATGTTGGGGTTGAAAGAAACACCTCAAAACCTTGAAATCTTGAAAAGAATAGGAAAAGTGCAAACTTGATAGACCAAATACAGAAAGAGAGGAAGAGGTGCAAGAGGAAGAAGGGGTAGAACTACAGACTACAGGGAGCGCAAAAGAGACAAAGTCAAAGTCAAAATCAGAGTCAAATCTCAACTCCACAATGACAACGGCAAGGACTTTATTGACAATTGACAAGATAAATATTGTGGTGAGGGAAAGAAAGTTTACTTGTCTTGTCTACTTTCTCCTTTCTACTTGCTTTGTCTTTGTCTTGCAAGAAATTAAATATTTTGTTGGTAATTGTCACGTAATCTAATTGTCTTCTTACTTCTTGACTACGTATTTCATCTCCCAAGAGAATGACAATATGTTCATGGACCACTACAGATATTCATGCATCCATACCCGGATTCTTGATTCTAGATTCTATTTTCCATGTCTCTTTCGATGACGCTGATGCTGATGTTGGTGCATTTGAATAATCCAAGTCTAAATTCGAATTATTATTACCATTATTTTCACCGTCATTTCAATATTCAATATTTCAATCCCTTCTAGATTCAAGATTCAAGATATTTAATTCCGTGGGATGCAATAATGTTTTTAGTAAATATTCCAGGATTCCAGGATTCCTTCATCATCTGAGAAAACTGGGAAATGTACAAATGTGAGAAATAAGAAAACGTTCTCCTTTCCCCTTTTCTCTATTTTATGCACTCTTTCTCCAGATAATTTTCTACACCTTGCTCCTGCTCCTGCTCTTGTGCTGGTTCTTGTTTACTTTTAAAACAGTGGCGTTAACCTCTACAGCTATAGTTTATTTACACTTTATACTTGATAGGAATTGAGAATTGAGTTTTCTAGTTGTTGGTTGTTATTATGCATTTAAATACACCTTCATTAATGTGGAAGAGAGAAGACGGAGGGAGAGGGAATAAGGGAGAAAAAGGGATTGAGGATCTAGCTGAGAAAAAAGTCATTTAGGAGGAGGAGTGATGAATGGAGTGGAGTATATTTAATTGTCAACTTAATTCCGAAAATGTTGTGTGTTGTATCCAATGCAATCGGATGAACGGATGGCCATTCAATTTCCCCACTCTTTTATGTCTTTTATGGGGAAATTGTAAATTGTACATGGTGCGCTGTGCTTTGCTATGCCATGGAAATGGATCCAGAGGATAACCCGTAACCAGGGATGGAATAGGAATTCATGTATAGGTATAGGTAGATTTCTATTTCTATTTCCAGCTGGAGAAAGAGAGGGAAAATGGGGAAGTGAAAGTGAATGGCCCAGAGAATCTAGACTCTAGACTCTAGAATCTAACCTAAGTGAATTTAAGGGATAAACACAAATAAACAGATAAGGAAAGATCGATTTAGCATCCATCACGGAGGAAAGGACAAGGACAAGGGAAAGGGAAAGGAAAGTGGAAGAGGGAAAAGAAGTAGTGGAAGAAGAAGATCCAAAATTGTGTAGAATATAGAACGAGTATCTCTGTACTTGTTCTCTCGTTCTCCTTGCTGATTTATAAACATCAACTTTGCATCTGCCTCCTCCAAAATACCAGTCACACACTAAAAACTAAAAGACTCGAGACTCGAGACTCGAGACTTGATACTCGATTCTCGATTCTCCATGTAATGCAGAATATTTACAGAGGTCGAGGAAATGGTGGATCTAACATCTAACCCTTCTCTCCACACACACCATCCGCCATCCACCACCATCATCAAATACCATCCAACATCCAACATAAACGAAACAAGGAATAAACCGATGAATAAATAAATACATGAGCTTTGACTATCCATTCAACTTTTGACTATTGCTTTCCTTTTCCACTTCCACTTTGACGTTCTTTTTAATTTCCCAGAAAAATCCGGATTACAGATTAACCTAAACTGTAAACTGTATCATGTGTAATGTGTATCTATTATCTATTATCTGTTTACCAGGGGGAAAAAGGAATAAAATATTAAATATTTATTATACCAAATGCCTAAAATCTAAAATCTAAACTGAACCTTTGACAATCGTCGTAAAAAACATCTGCCTTGAATCTAGATCCTAGATTCTAGATTCTAAATTTTAGCTTCAACGGCATTAATGTACGTTGGGTCTACCTTTTAAAGCAATTCCTTTAAAAAGTACAGGAGAAACATGTAAAATTCAAAGGGTAATTTAAATTCGGGGATTGGAAAAACGCAATCCAATTCCGATCCCAAGTCACCCCTTACCTCTAAATTTGAAGGAAACGGAGGAATTTTGTCCATGTTTTTCATCAGGGACTTTGAAAATTGATAATTTCTAAATTTTGCATAAAACTCGCGATTCGTTCCCATTTTTCAAGTTTTATTGTTATTGTTGCAAAGGCAAAACTGAAAACTGGAAACTGGAAGACTGAACTGATGACGATGGAATTAGTGTAAAAGGAAGAGGGAAAGGATGGACACAGATGGAACGAGATGTTTAACTGTTTTCCTCTGGGTTCTAGACTCTAGATTCTACACGTTTTCCCTCTCTCTTTGCTCTGTATAACTGATCAGTTTGATTGACTATAAACAATAAACAAAATGGCCAGACAGGCAGTCATAAAACATAATAAAAGTTATGCCGTATTTGACTTGAATTGGAGGATACAAATACAAATACAAATAAATAGAGAGGGAATGAGGAAATATGGTACAAAATACAAGATGAATAGAACCAGTTTTGCCCATAAGCATAAACTCAGCTGTCAACCATCAAACCCATCAAACTTGATAGTCTATTACATGTGGCTATTTATCAACTGGCTTCAACCTACAACTAACAACTTGATTCAACATCCAACATCCAGCACCGTCATTTCCAATTGGGATCTCCTTTCCAGCAAATTCTCCTGTATTTATCCATCATTTATTATTATTAGTTTCATCCTACAAACAGGAAAAACCAAGCTCACTTCAAGTTTCAAGTCAAACTTTTGGATGCTAAATATCTATCTCATCTCGTAGAAAAAGGCGAATGACTTGTGGAAACAAATAAATGATTTCAATTCCTTCCATCCCATCACATCACAAGACATCAACTTGCTTTCTAATTCTTTTACACTTTTGACTCTATACTTTAATTTTCATGTAGACTCTAGACTCAATTCTCAATTCATCCGTCTGTGGTCTGTGGTTGTGGTACAAAGATACACAAAGGAACTCTAAATCCGTAGATGTGAATGACACTGCTGGAAAAAGGACTTTGATTTTAAATTTTAAATGGACAGTAATATGGATTATTTATGTAGACAAAGCTCACCCGTTTCAAAGCAAAGAACCAGGATGAGTAAACACACGGAGCTGAAAGGCAAGTAAAGCATCTTGGAGGAAGGATCACACTAAAAATTGAATTATGACAAGGACAATGACAAAAATCTTCATCTCAGTCAATTCAATTCAACAATCAGCTCGCTTTCTTTCACCTGAACACTCACATTTTCACGCATTTACACTGCACAAGTCACAGGAGCTCGTTTTTTTGTTTGTTTTTGTTTTTTGTTCTTCTCCACCTTATTTGTAGTTTTAAGTAAAAATCAACTCTTTCACTATTCTCAGAATTGTAAAACCAAAACCACGTTCCGAGTTTCATTCAAGTAACAAGTAAGTAGTAGAGAAGTGTAGAAAAATACAGAATTAGAGAAAGTGTATCAATACTCAATTTTGATTGTATTTGATGTGATTTATTTTTGGATTTAAAACACTTAATTTTCACAACTTGAAACTTACAGGCGCTTCAGAAAATACATGTAAATTTTTTGTTTAAAAAAAGTTAAAGTTAATTAAGCATTTTTTATCTAGAACCTAAAACCTAGAATCTAGAATTTAGATGTAGTCAAAATTGAGTTGATTGGACGAATTAACACGTAATTGATCAGTTGGTAGAGAATAAACAGACAGTCACAGTTAATGGTAATTTTATTTGGAAAACTTGTTCATTGTTCACTCTCTTTATGATTTCTTGCCCCTTCATTCTCGTTCTACGGTATGCGCAAATTGTGAAATTTTGACTTTTATTCAAAAATCCACAATCTCATAGGGGGTTGAAATTGACCACCACGAACCAAAACAAATTTTGATTCAACTTTAGTAACTTTTAGGTGGTGTGTTTTCTATTTTCTATACTTTCTTTCCATGTTTCCATGTTCCAATTTAGAAGCTCTGTTAAAATTTCACCTAAGATTAGAATATTGGAATATTGGAATAAATACTCAATACACAAAACAGGAGGGTGAAGGTTTTGTATGATTTTTGATGTTGATATTGATAGTGTTGGTGTTGTTAAAAGATGTCTGAGATGTTTAGTGTTTAGTGTTTAGTGGTGGTTTAAGTTACCCCGGAGTAGAGCTGTAGAGCTTTTTAAGTGGAGGGAGGGATGGAACGGAACGGAGAGGGAAAATCCGTTAGAACGAAGACTGGTTCAAGACTGCAGTGGAAAAGAGGAGCAGTTAGGACTTATAGCTTTGCGTCACTCCAACTTTGGAACCAAATCAAAGACGGATCCAAACTCCACAATCTACAAGAGAGAGAACGAGCAAGAGAAAGAACGAGTGAGGGAGATTCTGAGAGGGTTTTGTTTTTTTTGAGGGAGTGAGTTTGTGGTAGTGGTTGCAGCACGTGGATTTGTATTCGGGTTCTGTTCTTTTTTGTCTTGATACTCCTCTCTCTTGATTTTCTCCTAAGGACTCTCTTGTCTTGTCTTGTAACCTGCTTCTTTGTCCTGTTCTCTCCTCTTCTGTCTTGTTGTCTGTCTAGTTTCCTAGTTTTGAGGGAGAGGAGGAAAGGTAAGAAGTAGAGAGAAGGAGATTGCTCAAGGAAGGAACGACAACCGAGTGGAATCTTGACCAATTCAGACTCGTTTCAGCTTCAGCTTAGAACGGTTATCCATTAACAACCAGACGCGCATCTGCAATTTCCACAACCAACAACCAGCATGATTCCAACACAGAATCTA
>JAQGBH010000409.1:0-52759 GCA_034698265.1 Sminthurinus aureus | reverse complement strand
GAGTTTTGTACTGGACAACCTGAAAAGTACAGATTCCTGAGCCACGGGATACGAATTTTTTGAGAAATTATATTGCCCGTCATGTGACGGGCGGTTTTTACTTGTTATACATAATATTGTACATGTGCTTGTTATCAGATGAGACTAATGGTATACCATTACTTAATACTTAATACACCAATTTAGCAAAATCAACAGACAGTGAAAAGGGAATTAAGAATTACTCAGTAAAGGCTTGAGTTTTGAGTTTCGAGTAGTGAGTAGTAGGTTAATATACTTTGTATTTACTGTATATTCAGTTGGTACAGAGTACAGAGTACACAGGTGTGCTCGCTCAATGTTTATTAATTGATTTCACTTTTGTTTTTCCCTTTTGTTGACTTATGTGTACATTCATTACATGCATTATAAATTATGCGAGTAATATTGCATATGATATTACGTATTTGCATCAACCATCAACTCTTAACTCTTAAGACTGTCAATCTCTTGTCTTTATCTGCCAGATCATCAGGGGAAGCAAATAGAAAGAGCTGACTAGATACTAGATAGTAGATAGAGTGGGAGAGTATTACTGAAGAAAAGAAAAGCAAAGAAAAACAATACCACTTCTTGTAATGACAAGAGGAATCAAATGTTCACATTTCATATTTGATTCAACAATTTTGCTTCATTGTGCTACCAGCTACAAGTATCAAATAGTATTCTATTATTTTTTTCCTGGCTCAGAACTCAGAACCCTTAAGTCACAGCTTTATCAATTTTTCTGTCTGTGTGTAGTGTGTACATGTGTACAATTATTGTAAATTGTAGTAAACCACATAAAGCCAATCAAATTTTTTATTGCAGTTCATCAGACTACAAATAAAAATAGATACAAAAGAGTAGTAGTCATATTGCTATTCAATTGGCACTAATTGTTCTACAGATTATAGATATCTCTATTTTTTATATGAAAGCATGTGTTTAAGTTTACATAATGAAGCGTTTACATAATGAGCTGTATAAATGTACTTAGATAATATGTACAAAAGAATGAATAAGAAAAGATTTTTTTCTTTGTTTTTTCTGAGCCTCTGACTCAACACTTAACATTCAAGATAGTCTGATAAAAAGAGTACATAAATGAATAGATTTATAGATAGATGTAACCAGAAAATATCATGAAATATCTCTTTCTCTTATTATTGGCATTGCTGATAAGAACATTATAAAAACAAAGTCAAAAATAGGTATCTATCCAAATGTACTTCATTTTATATAATTGTCAGTTCAATTGAATAATGAGCACTGATTTCGCATGACTGCGTTGAAAAATAAAATGAGTAGAAAAAATGGCAACCATTCATTCCTTTCTTTCACGGCAGTGTGTTTTTTTGCCTGTATTTTGAATTTTGAGCTTCGAGCAAATTCTATTCATGTTTATTGTAAAATAGTAAAAATAGTAAATAGTAAAGAGCCGTCTTCTTGACTTACAAAACTTTACTTACGCATGAAAACAAAATTATTAAAGTTCATGTGGAAAAAATTCACTTTTCTACGCTTTTCATACTGCTACAGTCTACTGTCTGCAGTCAAACTATTTTACATCTTATGAAAAAAATGCTCGTTGCCACATTTAAATTCACTGTCTGTACTCTGTGCTTAGCAGTTTGTAGTTTAGAGTTACACACAAATTGCACGTACACTCTACAGTCTACACTCTCAGTTGGGTTTATGACCTTTTCAAGTCTGAATTTAAATAATCTGTGCAAATAATAATAATAATCCTCCCTTGAAATTTGCGTATTCTAGTGTAAAGTACTAAGAAAAGATGCAGGTAAGTTTCAAAGAAAAAAGATGGTAAAAAGTAAAAAGCATGTGAAAAAGAGACTCGCCCCAAAGCAAATGTATTGGCGTGACAGCGTGTAGAATGTAGAACTAGTACAAAAAATTATGCTGTCTGTCTACCTGTCATTATTTGCCACTTGATGTTGGATTCTATTTTCCATGTTCTGTGTTATGCTCAGCAGTTTGAGTTTCGAGTTTTGGGTTTATTTCCATTTCGATTTCAAAACCGAATCCAATTTTGAACGCACATGCAGAAAAAATATGTGTGTGCAATTCCACTTTTAGCATACAAATAAACTAATATGGAAAATCAATTTGGAGTTTGCTTAAAAGTTATGTAACAAAAGTTGAAGCTTGCTTTTTCCACCTTTATCACTGTTGTAGCAAAAAGTAAGAGGGAAAAATCCATTTGAAGACCATAGAGATTGCTACTATTTTTATTTTTATTTCTATTTCTAATCTCCACAAAAACATGCCCAAAGTACGATGTACACACGTCAATTCATTAGCTCTAATTTAGAATTGTAAAATTTGACTAACCTTACGTAACTCAAAATTCAAGTGCTTATTAGTAATACAAAAAACGAGTGACAGTCAAAGTCATAACTCGGGATATCATAAAGGAGGTGGTGAAAGTATAAAGGTGATGCTAATTATTTTAATAATAATAATGCATGCTCATTATTATTATGATAAATAACAACAAAAGAAAATTTTTGCATGATAATTGTAAAAATAGTCACTAGTCGTCGCACTTGCTATTTGCCATGATATAATTAATTATTATTATTATACTATGTATTATTTATTGTTCTATCGTGCACCGTTCATCGTGCCACTGAATTTTAACAAGGCACAAGACTAAAAGTCGGCTTTGAGTATTGAGTACGTGCAACCTGATCAAACCTTTTGAGTTTTGAGCTTTTGAGTTTTTGAATCCGTGCCTAATAGTGTTTTCACGATGGTGCTTTTGTTATTCAACTTTGAGTAGACTGTAGACTGCCATTACTTTAATCAGCATAAAAACAAAACGTGTGAAGCTACAGTCTACATTCATACATGTGATGATGATGTTACATCATCTGTTTTAATACATAATACATAATATACGTATATGGGCCGATTCTCTAAATTGTTCTACTGATATTATCTCGTTTACCGTTTACGTACACCTGAACTCTGAACACATGTATTTTTAATCTTCTTGTTATGAGTAATAAGTTAATCATGAATTTTTCAGTTTAATATGGATGTACATATCTACATTCTACTATGCACCACTCTTTTTACCATTAACCATCAACCTAAATAGCCCAATTTAGATACTTTCTGACTGAGGATCATGGATTTTTGTCAAGATTCAACTTAGACAAGATGTACAAAAGAAAATAAAAGTATTTAATAATGCTTTTAACAGCACCAAAATACATGTCATGTGTAATGTGTACGTAATCTTTAGTCTTGAGTTTGTGGTCTGTGTGATATCATTGTTCAAAGCTTGGCGTTTGAAGTTTGAAAGGTTTTTCACCATCATACTCAGCAAAAATGCGTTCATATAGAATATAGGTTCAAAGTAGATCGAAATGTTTTTAGTAAAAACTATAGTATTACATAAACTGCACCTCGACATGCTAAAATTCTCTCATGAACGCATATCGCACTAAAAACTGCAATGATAAAGTTATTAAGTCACAAGTCACAAGTTTCCAAATTGGGTATATAAAGAATAAAGAATATAGAACTATCTCATTTTTATCCTGTATTATTTGGCTATGTCAGAGTTCTTGAGAAGAATCCAACTGTAATTCTCATTATGTAATTACACCACGACAATTATTACGAATCTGATTCACCCCAGGGCATGGATAATTTTACACGCAAGATGAAAAAACTAAAAAATCCTAAAGTGACACATTTATTAAATACGGTATATTAAAAATTTGAAGATGAAAAATATATTTACCAGAATTCACCATCGCCTAATTGTTTGAGGGAAAATCTTTCAACTTCACTCGAAGTTACTTCATCCCACTCCAATGAAGTTTTGGACCAAGCTCCAACATATTCTGATATCAAACCGGAAGCACGGAGGCGTACTAGCTGTACTGGCTCTGAACCATAAGTTTCCACCTAGAAAAAACAAAAAATACAACACATTAATACATTTATATTCTAGATTGTTTGTAGATAGTGAATGTTCGTCATATGTTACATAATTCATAATACATAACATTTAAACGTTGTCTGTAGTCCGTAGTACAGTTTGTAGTTATGCTGTGATTATTCAAATCTAGAAATGTCTTTATTATGTGCAGAAGTTTTGGGGAAAATTTCGTCACACTCCAGTCAGAAGACCTGTACAATGTACAGAGTCACACCATTAAAACAGTTCATGACAGTTTAGGCTATAACAATAATTGTATAAATTTGCCACTACTCATATCTCGTACGTTGTAGTTGATATTTTATGCATTTAACTTAAATTGTAGAGTGTAGAGTGAAGAGTTTAGAGACAAAAAGGTACCATTTGAGCAACAAGATTTCATTCATATTCTTTAAGGTCTAGTTTCTTGTTTCTTTGCATGTTTTTTCCTTCACCTGTTATATTATGCATAATGTAAGTTTATACAGAGTCAATGTTGGTGGTTGGAAGATTCTTATTATTATTCTCGTCACATCATCATGATGCTTAAAATTTACACAAAGTATGTATTTTATACTCATTTAGTATGTAGTCTTGAGCCTGTAGTACCAGTAGTTTTCAGTGTTCATAATCGTAATCAGATGTGACATACCGTAACTCGTAATTCGATTTATGACCAAACAAAAAAATTGTACTCAATCCATAATTCACAATTCGCAGGTAAAGACGACTAGTTTTGAGTCTTGAGTTTTGAGTTTGAAGTTTTTGCTACTGATAAAATTACTGCACACCAACAAAATTGCTACTACTATTTATTCAGACAAGTTCATTCTCATGCTCATCTATCAACCGTACGTTAACGTCAACCACCAAAATATAGATGCATACATTTATACATGTATCTCTACACTGTACACTGTACGAATGACGAAAAGCGTAGAATTCAGATATTGAACTCACACACGCATCTTTTTTATTTTTCCATTCTTATTTCATTTTCATTCCTCAATCCAATCTAAAAGCAAATTATCCATTTGTATATATACAGTTGTAAACTGTGAACATTCAAATAATATCCTCGAAAAAAAAAATTGCAGATGCTCAAGCAGATTATGCAATAAAATAATATTGTTTCATCCTTGTATCTTAAAACTTAAACCTCAAAACTCAAAGCCAGTTTCAAGTTTCAAGGAATATGTATTTGTACACTGTCTTTTCTCATGCACTCTTGTATCTTGAATATTGAAGACAAGCTGCGTAGACTGTAGACTCGATCTGTTTTGTAATTTCATAATTTCTGCACCACAAAAAAGTTATTTCGTAGTATGTTGTTAGTATTTTTTGTGCATGATTATTGTTGTTGCTGTTGTTGTTGTTTTTTTTCTCGTTCTAAGATGCATTTTGAATCTTGAATCTCGAGAATTACAAAAAATGCATGGTCACCTAACAACTAACAACTAACAATAACTTAAATAGTATCAGCTTTTACATCAGAGGCGATGAAAATCATAAAAGAAGAAGAACAAAGAATAACAATGCAATCTCCAATCTTCACGAATGATCGCCGATCCTGTGTACAACTGAATTACTTTTGCATTCGTCTTGTATCTTGTATCTTGTATCTTGAAATACTGCATAAATACAATGTATGCAACCATACAGAAATCCATTCAAAAATTCTACATTCTATTTTATATTATTATTTAACTTTTCATTCCTTTTCAAATCAGAAATTATTGTAGTTTGTAGTCTATTTAAATTTTAAATTTTACAAGTGTATATACAAATGTACAATGTACAATGTTCAATCATCAGTCGATAACCTCCGAAGACGATGAAGATGAAAATGAAGATGGGCAAATTTATTTAAGGCATCACTAAGCTAATATACTCTCTACACTCACTAGACACTCCATTATTATATATTATACAATATTGTACTGTTTTCTTCACTTACTCAGGTAATTGGAGTTCATTTGCCTAGGAATCTCGCAAAAAAATCCATATATTTGTTTCGTGATGTAGCCATAAATTCAAAGTAAATCTCTTATGGAAATGAAGTAATTATTATTACTGTTCTACAGTCTACAGGAATGGTGAATGAAATGAATGGTTTCTGGTGTCCTCTCCATTCTCCATATTTACTTTTTGCTATTTGCACGTCCATGCATGTGAGACGTCTACAGTCTACAATCTACACATTACACATATGTTCGATGTACTGTACAAAGTCTGGTTGTTCACATTTGATTTTGCTATTATTATAATGATTCCTCTCACACCTTTTTACTGTAGAATATAATTACTGATTACAGCTAGAAACATTTTAGAATGACCATCATCGTGTATCTTGTACCCCTTTTATTTTTTACTGCGTGAAGAGTACATAATACATGTATGTTATACACTTTTTGTACTCGTTGCCTAGTGCTTATACGGCAGATAATACGTAATGTACCTACAAAAGATATAAATAATAACGATTACCAATTATCACCCAACTTACAAGCTATACTGTTATTATTCAAGAATAATGAAGATTACACACGAGACACGAGAAAGGATACTTATAACTTTTAGGTTCACTATTACTCATTACTCATGCACACGTAATCAGATGCAACATACAGTACATTGAATCCGTAAGCGTTTTCTAAAAAGGTACATATAGTTCCTTGAATATTAATGAGGCACAAATAACAATAATATTGATGTTAGATGTTTATTGACAATTGACAATTATTGACAATTGACAATTATTGTCAGTTGGCAGTTGGCAGTCTTAAAGCTTAAAGTTATTCAATACTCAAGTCTAAAGTGTATAAGTTGTAAGTGTGACTTGTCTTTTGTCTCTTGTCTCTTGTCTCATCACAAAAATGAAAGGTACAGCATACACAATCCACAGTACACACATCTCACATTTATTATTATACAATACAATTTATCTGCGTGTATGTATCAGAATATAGATAATAAATAATTAGTTAGCAGTTAAATATATTTTCTCCTATTCTCTATTTCTCAGTCTCAGTCTCACCTCAACTCACTCATCCATCAATGATTCTGAGGATTTTGCAAAATTACATAAAAAACACAATGAATAAATGTTTGTGTGTGACTAACTTGACATGCAATTTTTTACGTGCTGTTAACTCACCACTCAATACTCGGGTGTAAATAAATATATTGGCAATTGGTGAGTAAATTGATGAGACAGATACATAGACAATAAACATAGGTTGTGATGTTTACTTTTACGCCGAGGCTCTACTGATGTTCCATTTTCTCTACTCTCTACTCTCTACTGTAAAGTAAACGGTATATTGTATGCCTAATTCGTTTTTGGAATGCTCTTAGAAATTGGAATTGATTTTCTTTCTAAAACTCCTCATGCTACAACTACAACTACAGCTACTGTTCAGCTCTGTTATGTCACTGTATTTACTCTAATAACAATTCCCTCAGATTACCTACATGTACAAAATAAGGAGTGAAGGAGTTTTCTAAGAAGCAATAATATTGGTAGTAAAAATGATAATACATTTCCATGACTAGAGTCTAGAATCTACAATCTACAGCAGCAAAGTAAACACAGATTATACAATAATAATAAAAAAGGTAAGATAAATAGTATGGTTGATGACTTTCTTTGTCAGTAAAAACAATCTCCTCGTTACTTTGCGTTATGCTTCGCGACACTACCAACCAACTCTCAACTCTCATCATATCATGAGCACAGGACCTTAGACACTATTTTTCGTTTTGCATTTCATTTGAAATAAGAAATAAGTAATCATATTGACAGAGCATTTTTGAGAGTATCAATATGTACTTTGCATATTGCACGTATCATACATTGTCTATCAAGATAAAGATAAAGATGAAAGATTGAGAATTGAGATGTAGCTGTAAAATGTAAAAACTGGAAACCCGTCATAAAACGCATTTGCAAAAAGTACTTTAGAAAAAAAAATGAATAAACATCCACTGTGCAAAAAATGTGTGTAGTGTATAGATAAAAAAGAGAGTATCATTAAGCGTAAAAGTATATGGATAAAAATTTCCCTTGCGTAATGTTTGATGTACAGTACGTTTTGTACAGATACAGTGCACTGTATATTGCATACGCAACACATATAAGAAGGCAATATTGACTGTTCACTGTTGACATTTACTTTTTACTATTTGTCCACTATGCTCACTGTATTTTAATTCTGCCTGTGCACTGAACATTGTAAATTGTACATTGTACACAAAAGGTAAAGAGAGAAAGGAAGGAATTTCATACGGAAATGTTTACAAAATTGTGTAACCCATTTATGTAAAAGCATAAATATTTGCATTTTTCATGTATAAGTATCTACTATCTACACAGTGTACACAATACACAATACATCGTATATCATACATGCGAAATGCAAAGGAACAGTCTGCCTTGCCTCTCTCCCTCAATTTGCATCTTAATTCTTCCTTACGCTCAAGCTGTTTATTTTGAATTTCAGAATTGTGCGGAATGCTGAATAAATAAATATTAAATGAATTATGAATTATGAATCGATTCTCAACTCTATACTCTATACATTCTACATGCACAAAGTACAAACTGGTAAAATGATGCACATGAGTCGGATGTCTGTTGATGTCTCTTTCAAATCTCAAAGAACTTCACAAATCCCAATTCTTTTCAATTAGTAAAGGAAGACAAAGATCAAAGTTCGTCAATCGTCCACAAATACAATATTATACAATATCTGTTATCATAATTTTCCCATAAATTTTTAATAGAGCTTGTTTATAAACAAAACAAAAATAATAAAAAATGTACCCTCTTTACTCCAAGCTCTAAACTCTAAACTCTAGCGTACATGAATCGTGTATCGATGTATTTATGTATTTATCTGCTGTCATAATAAGTCATAAGTCTCCCCATTTACGCACATCTTCATTTCATAATTTTGTTTAAAAACAGATGAAATTAAGATGTAACGAGTACACACAGAACACAGTTTGACAAGATTCAAAATTCAAATGCCAATAATGAGGAGAAGGAAATGTAGATAAAATAGAACATGTAAAATACATGGTGAATGAATTCATCGATGAAAATTAATCGAAGGGTGTGTTACATAATAATAAAAAATGTAGAAAAAACTAAGACTCTTTAATCTTTAGCAGTTAATGATTCTTCACATGATTCATGATTCGTGATATAGGTAAAAGGTAAACAGTAAATAAACGATGTCCTATAAAATGTCTTCCTATAAAAATGCCAACTTATTGTAAATTGTAAACGGTACAAAAAGACAACATTTTATACATTGTATAGAAACTATCTAGAAACAACTTGATCTGATGTATTTGTTATTTGTTGTTGCTGTATTTATTTTTATTTCCCTTTTATCTTTATTAAACCTGTACGTTTTATGACAGTGTTTTCACGCATCTCACAGCTCATCAATATTAACTACTGCCTACTGCATGTAATACGTAATATCAAATATCTATTAAGCTCGCTTTTTTGCTCAGTTGCTTATCCAATATCCAACATCTAAACCACTTGCAAGTTGCAAGTTGCAACCAAAGAGCAAAAATATTTACCTTATGAGCATGAAATTATTCTCATTAACCATTAACCATTAAATCTATCTCTTGCCAAAGTATAAAGTATAAAATCCAAATGATACATCGAGCATTGAGCAGAGAGCAGACAAATTAAATTCTGACTTTTAAATAACTCAACAACTCTGTGTATTTTATATTGTACATCTTTAACTTTGGAATTACATGCCTCATAAAATTTACATTATGTATTGAGTATTGAGTATTGTGTACACACGTAAACGAATCTAGATGATGATGCTGATGAGTGTCTACATCAAAAATCAAAAGTCAAAAAATGTGAAAGTTTTTTAATTTCCTCCTCTCTCGATTCCATTACGATTCCATTACTGCAGTCTGAAGTCTATAACATAATATAATAATTATCGTCCAAGCTCTAAACATTGATTGTACAGAGTACAGACAAAGGGAATTTAAACTGTATGAGCAAAGTTCAGCTGTGGTGTATAAAGTGTAAAGTGTTGAATTCAAGAATTCAATTGAGTGTTGATTTGACATACCTACAAAAAAAACAACAATCATATGAATTTCTGCATCCATTTTCTACAAAAGTATGCATAATAAATAAGTATGTGAATACATTATGCATTTAGATCATTCGTTGATTTAATGAACAAGGTAAGCGCATCAAGAATCAAAGATCTGTATTGTCTTTTCAACGGATTCTTATGAATTCTTTGATTTAAAACTTTAAGCTTCCTAAAACACAAATAAAACTCCAGCTTTTTCATCGTGTGATCAAAACCAGGCCAAAAATTCTGGCCATTTTACTGTGGATTTGGGGTGCGATTGTCTGAAGAGCCCTGAGCCCTGCGTATTTAATATTTTACTTTATATATTTAAAATAAAGAAGATGGAAATCAGCCTTTGCCTATAATACATGTGTAAATGACGTGAGATGTGAGAGCTGGATTCTCAATGAAGGCAGAAATAGAAACCAAACATTCAAACAATTACACATGTGTCACTTGAGTACAACAAGTACGTAAGAGGCACGAGTACCCTAATTTTAATCGGAAAAGGCAAGGCTTTGTTCTAATCACATTTAAAATGCATTGCACATAGTTTTAATTCTTATCCCTTTGATCAATCGATCAACTTTTATTCTTATTAGTTGATGTCCAGAAGCTCTTTTAGTATTGGCTATTGGCATTATGCATTAGTGACAAGAATTGGAATGAAAACCATTTACATTTTACATGTGTGATTTTGAACTGAATACATTAAGTTTCAAGTCTCAAGCACGGAGTATCGAGTACACAGTGTTTTCAACTTTCAATAGTCAATACTGTATCATTGTAACAAGAGAGGAAGTCAATCAGATTCGTTGTAATGACAGATAGTTATCGGAGTGGCCAAATGTAAACTTTTTGACAACTATTATACACTGTACACTGTACACACTGTACAATACACAGAAGAGACAGTAGACACTAGACTTTTGTAATTTGTATTCATGTGCGGCATACATACTCAGTATTTGTTCATCAGACAAGTTGAAGAAATTGCAAAGGATTGTCATTTCATATTCCATGTGCCAAATTGATACCAAATAACAAATACGCATCTACATTTTATCACAAATAGATGCCGTTGGCCATTCAATCCTCAATACTCAATGGTCAATAGTCAATAGTCAATGCACGTATAATGTATAAGCTCATATCATGACTTTTTTGTATCCATAGACGCACTCAATACGCAATACTCATCGTAGTGATATGATATTAGATGTTGGACTCTAAGAGTTTCCGTCCTTTAAAACAATGGTTTGTTGCAAATTACTGTTTTTGTTTGAGCTTAGACAGTCTTATTCCTTACTCCTCGTTCGTCCTGTCTCATATCAGTTTGTAATTTGAAATTCATCTGGTAATTCTGGTGATTGTGAACTAACGATAAGTACTGAGGGCATATTCTATACTCAATAACGACTTGACTTGCCTACAGACTACTGAATACAGAACTGGACGTCCAAAGTCCCAATGATGTTTGATTCCTGATTCCTAGTTCTTGATTCTAGATGCTTGATGTTTGTTGACTGCTGAATAACCACGTAAACTACTTCCACTCATTGTCTTGGAAATACAATGGGAAGATGGAAAAAATTTCCCCGTGGAGGTTTTTTCAAGTGGATACTTTTTTCTTTGTACTCAAGTCTGTCTGTCTATCCGTCGTCTGTAGTTTGTAGCCTGTAGCTTGTAGTATGATATGAAATTGACTCAAGTTACCTACGCACAAAATACAAAATACAAAACATTCTCTATCATACGCATTTGCAATTCACAATTCACACATGCGATACAAGATACAAGATACAAAATACAGGAGTTGAAAAGACTTGAATAATCATGCAAAGAGAGGAAAGCACATTTTATTACACGTAGTATTTTCTTGATTTCTTGATTGCTATTCCTTCACAATAAAGTTTACTAAGCTAAGCTTAAAGCTCAAATGAAACACGTATAAAGTGTAAAGTGTAATGTATATGAACATTGAAACATTGAATAGGCAAAAGTGTGGATGGGCATATTATAATAAAGTAATTTAATCCCTTCCAAAGATCAATTGACTGCATTCATTCTTCATTCTTGCACGCATTCATTCATGCATGCGCAAATTTCCATCGTTTACTTTTTACACCAACACTAATGAACTAGACTAAACTGTGGTGTGTTTTCACAATCTCCAATCTACAATCTGCACACTGTATTCAACATACTGTATGAAGGCTGAGCATTCAAATTCAAGTAAATAAAGTGTAAAGTATAATACATAGTGCATAGTAGATGCAGTTAGCAGTTCCCGATTCTTCTTGAGTTCTTGTCCTAATCGTTTTGACTCATCGCATTTATATATATAAAGTAAGTAAGTAAAAACTCAAGTCTCAAGTCTCAAGTGTGGTTTTACAACTCACAACTTACAACTTACGCATGATTCTGTATTTTTTCTGATGCCAGACACCACAGATATCAGATCTTGAAGCTATCATGAAACGGTGATGAAGAATATGATGATGATGATGATGATGATGCTACTAGTGGGTGGCTGTTGGTTGTATAGATGATTATCAATAGAGAATACAGAAGATGGATTGAGAAGAGTGCCTACTCAAAAAGCAAAAAACCGCTTGTTTTTTCCTCCTCCGTTTTTGTACCTTTTCTACAGAACACAAAAAAAGTACAGAAGACGAAAAAGCGTTTTGCGTAAATTGTAAATTGCGAATTTGACAGTCTTTGTTTTGTTTTGTTCACTCAAGATGAACATTTGAAATTTGATATTAGATATCAACCACTCCTTTTCTTTTACTTTTTACTTGAGCTGTAATCGCAAAAACTTAGCAAACGGTGTACACTGTACATTGTACAAATAGATTTTACATGCATCGTGTCATGTATTTTGTATTTCTCACTTTCCAACTGAAATATCACGAAAAACAATATTAATTTCTTGTGTGAGCTTGATGCTTGATTATACTTGTGGATATGAGTCGAGAGTCGAGAGTCGAGAGTGGAGGTAATGTTACACAGGAGACATGAGTGAGTTTCTAGACTTGAGACTCAAGACTCAAGACTCGAGCGTGAGAGTTGATGGTAAAAGATAGCTACACGCATTGAAGACGGACTTACTAAATACAAGAATACAAGAATACAAGTGTAAAAATTGTAATTCAATCTGTGTAAATAGTAAATATGCTCATGTCTGCATTTATAATTTTAACAGGGTTTTGATTTCCCATATCCCATCTCCAATCTCCATGTTGTTCTCTCTGCTCATGCTCACTCCTCATTGCAAATTCAAGCCTCATAATCATAAATTAATAAACACTCGAGACTCACGTGTGATCGTACATTGTACATTTTGGTAATTTTTTCGTGCAAAAATAATACTCAATTGAAAACATCATGTAGAAACGAGAATGTACGTTTTAACCAATTTAACCAAGGTGTTTAGTACAACTTGTCTGTTTTCCATATAAGCCGGATCGAATTATAAATTGCTCCCGAATTTTTTAGAGACATTTTCAAACTTCAAATTCTTTGAAAAACTGTCTGATTACCCATTTCTCCTGAAAATTACCTTTTTATCATGTGCACAATAACAAAGAATTGAAAAATAATACAAGATACCAGCCGTTTTTGTTGGTAAGCAGTAAAAATTGAAGTACAATTTTGTTTGTAAACAAAATTGTAGAATTTTGTACAACATACAATCAGTCTGTCAGTTTTCAAGTAATTGGTAATCTTTTACAAAATAAGATATACATGTAGAATATGGATAATATAGATAGAGTTAAAATATCATATGACAGATATTCACAAAAAATGAAAAACAGATACTAAGTGAAGTGTTTTATATGATATTACATTTAACGAGAACTTAACATTTTGTCAGTTCGTTGTTACAAGGGACAATGAATCATTTTTTACGCAGACAAATTGACGGGTGAAAACTATGTAGGATGTACGTGACACTCATTACATGGTATCTTAGGGTCATAATAACAACAAAACTACAAACTATTACGGTCAAAGGCTACTGTTTGCTCACAGCCCTTTCATGTCAAAATTTAAATGATGCGTAAAATGTAAAATTTAAAAAGTAAAAACTAAACACTGAACAGAAAACACTCTTACCTTTTCAACTGCGTAAACTCGATAGTTTAATCCAATTTGTATCCCATTGGCAAGCTTGTCGGACGAAGTCCTTGACTGAAAATAATCAAATAATTAGAAATGGTCATTAAATTACTACATTCACAACTCACAATTCATAGTGATCACATAAATATTTTAACTAGCATTATAAGAATAATTATTATGATAGCATTTGCATTAATTATTAATTGCTCAAGTGCCCTTTTTGATTGGCCAATTTGGCTCATCACTCATCATCATCATTATCATCACATGAATAAATAATGAGTGAAGAAAATAAACCCTAAAATTTAAGAGAGCTGCGTCTAAACTTTAGTCGTAAAATTAAAACTAAAAGTAGCTGAATGAGATTTGCCAAACATGGATAACTTTTATAGTGTTTTGAGTTTTGAGCAATCAGTATGAGCTATGAGCATTAAGCACAGGAAGATTTTAAACATTAAATACTAAATTTTATGACTACTTGAATGAGCTGTGAGATAAAATGAGGTGAGGATGAGAAGGATTATCCATTGTCCACATTCTAGATTCTCGAGTCTAGAGTCCACAGCATTCATTAGTTTACAACTGACCACCTCATAAAATAGAGAAATCAATATGCAATAGGGAATACGTCGTCGCTATACTAGAACTAGACACAAGCACATCTTCACGTCCAACGAGAGAAGATAATAAAAAACTTGGGAAAATGCATAGAAATTACTAAGCGTGTCAATCTTCAATTGTTATTTGATTTATAGCTCTGTATTCTGCATAAAACCTTTTGTAGATAACATGAGTAGGTAAACACAATTATAAACACATACAATGCAAAGTTACGTGTACGGTGTACGTGTGGCTATTTGATATTTGATCGCACGTGTATAATGTATAATGTCTTCAAATTACAACATCAAGCTACAAATAAATATATCTACAATCTATCTACAGGCTGCAGGCATTTGGACGGACAATATGAAAGTGTCCAGAACACAGAACATAACGTTGCCTATTTACATTACTGCTAGTAGATAGAATAATTATTGTTATTAACATTACAGTAATTGTTTTCATAATTTGATTTAATGGGCAAGAATCCCTTTTTCATTCATTCTCGTTATTCTCTAACTGTCTTCTCTATTCTCTTTATTCTTTATCATTTATTATTTAGTTACAGTAGTTAACAATGTATTACGAGGCTACTGCTAACTACATAATACATGATGCTCGTTACTATGACTATACTATACTATGATGCTATAGTATTACATAGACACTTAACGATTAATGATAATAGTACAAAGTACAAGTTACAAGTGCAGATACTGAATCTTCAAATCTCCAAATTATTTTGTCAAGATTATGATGAGGACCTTCAAGAACACAGAAAACATAGAGCAGAAACAGAGGAAAACCCAACCAACAAACAAATAAACAATGACTGTATCACGACCAACAAAAGATGACTGCATTCTTTTGTCTTGCCACTTGCAATTGCACATTACACACACAGTACATACTACACACTACATAAAACGTGTAGTTAGTAGTTGGTAGTTTGCGATTACTCAAGTTTACATAAGTACACAATAATAACTAAATTATGGTGAACGTGCCTCGTCCTAACTAAACACACGTAAAATACAGACATTTTCCAAATTATGAAAAACATAAAGACAAAAGAACTACACATTTAAATCCATCAAGTTTCAAAGTTATTACAGGACTACAGGACATCTGTCACTGAGGTTACACATGTCGGCAAAATGACAACTTTTAACTTGAAACTTGAAAGTTTTTTTTAAACTACAAACTAAAGAAAGTTGATAGTTGATGCACTTTTGTCCTTTATACTTCATAACACTAATAACTAATATTTATGCATGTTAAAATAGCATTTACCTTCAAAACTCTATACTCTATACTTTATACTCTATACGATCCTACGTTTCATATTATGTGACACATGGCACATGAAATGATGCCAAAATGATTGTGAGTGAAAATAGTGATAAAATGCATTATTCATATGGTTCATGGTAGTAGCATCAGAAGCGATTAATTCTTTCAAAAAATTATATTTCTTGGCTGGGGGTCCTTTCATCTCTTTACTCTTTACATTGATGCTACAGTCACATTTAATGTTAATAGTGATATCGCAATACGTCTACATAATACATAATACATGAATTTCTTTTTCTACTTTATCGTTAACAAAACTATAAATAAATTGCCAGAATCTTCATCTTAGCCTCTATAGGTTCTCTATGTATTTTTATATAATGGCTACATTAGGCTCGCTTACACTATAAACTATAAACTATAGAACAAGGTAAAACAATCAATAACTTGAGTTTCATTTCATTGTACCTTACACACTGCACGTCTATGATGTATGATAAATGATAGACATAATTCAAATAGTAATAATAATGTACATAATACTTGTTGTATTTAGTATTTACCATGGACTCTGAATCTGCAAAGTAAACAATAAATTAATACAATTTGTCGCTGACAAAGAAAGGAAAATTCTTGATTCAAATTTATACCTTTAGAGTAAATAAATAAACACTAATAGTGCGATTAGCAGTACAGATATTGCATGCAATTTTACATTTATTACTAGATTCTAGCTTCTAGTTTCTGCTTCTTGGTTTATATTTCCATTAATATATTGTTGCTAGTTGTATATCAACAGTAATATTTAGGTACAATGTGTTTATAATGTATCATGATTATGAATTATGAATAAAATAAAAACTGAATAAATACAAGTACTTTGAAACTAATACAAGATGAAGAATCAAGAATGTCGAAAAAGAAGAAAGGAAGTTAGTGAACCATTTAAATACTATTCTCTCTCATGCCCGTCTCAAGCTCTAAAGTCCTTGACATTAATAGCTTCTACCGGCACTACTAATATACTGCCTTTAATATCAAGCATCAAGCATCAAACATCGAGCATCGAGAATTACGATGGGACTTTGACGTTTTACACTTTACGCTTTCCTACTGGCATAAACGTGTATGTACAATGTACAGTCAATGTGAAAAATGTACATACATATGCAGAGAGATGTAAAATATAAAGATGGATATTATTATTACTTTTTTTATCCCAATGAACAAGTATTTTTTATTGGGGTATCAATGTACATAATACATAGATCATCATTAGTTCAGTTACAAATCTGTGAAATCAGTGCAAACAATAACAAGTCTCATCCATCTTCTTCTCCATCTTTTCCTGCAACCTACAACTACGACTTGTTTTTATTACTACAATACATGCTTTTATTCTTCCACTTTTGTACTTTTGCTCACAGTTTATTGTTACACTTGTTCTCTGTTTTCTGTTCTGTGTTCTCGAGGTATGTAACATAACATGTCACTACAATAAAAAGGGCATGTACTAAGTATTGATACACTACTTGTACATTGTACACTGTACATTGCACATTTTTAGGTTGTACCATGTACCATACATAGTGTAATGTATACAGCATACACGCACCACGCACCTATATGCCTACAAACTACAAGACACAGGACACAAGACAACGTGGCGATCAGTCATTCTCACTCTACTCACTTCTCTATTCAACCTGAAAGTTGAAACATTTCACTCATATTGTTTTCCTTTCATTTCAAGATTCCACTTGGAAAAATAATGGTAACAATGATGGTAATGTGCATACATATTACATATTAGATATGTGTATTGAGTATTGATACTTGTTTACATGATAATTGTGAGTTTGTGGATAAATCCTCTCGACTCTTGACGTCACAATCTTAGACAGATATTTGTCGGGAAAATGGGATTTCAAAAGTATTTTCCTCAAGCCTCAAGTCCTCAAGTTTTTTTCTCTAGAAGAACCATCAACTCTCTTAAATTTTGAATGTAGAGTGTAAAGGGAATTAGATGGATTGAACTTAAATATAGATTTTCTTGAAATTAGTTTATAAAAAAGATAATGATAGTGTCCCGCTAAACTAGTTCACGTAAGTGCGTAAACCTAAATTAGAAGATTTAAATACAGTAAACTGTACACTGTAAATATAGAGCATATTCATTACACACTTGTGATAACAGGGAAATACGCAGCAGTCTGTCTTTTGTCTGTGCAGTGTACAGTGGCACAGTGAAATAAGTGTCATTCTATGTCTATTTGTAATTTGTACACACAAATACATGATACATGATCTGAAGAACACTAAAGACTTGACACCCTTTGCTTTTCAGCCACACGATACAATAAATTCAAGTGTACTTGTAACAATCTTGTTTCTATTTTCTACATTGTACATTCTATGTACACGTAGTTGATTTAAATTTAAGGATGTATTCAACTAGCACCTGTAGCCTGTAGGACATAAGAGAGAGTGAGCAGTGGTTTTAAAAGTAGATACAACCGCTGGAAACGCATCCACCAAAACCAAAGAAACAGTGTAAAGATGACAATTACACAGCGTAGACAGTAGATAGAAGATAGAAATGAGGATCCTTTTAACTCTTTCTAGGCAGTAGACAGTAGACAGTGCATTTTTATTGAGTAAAAGGTATATTATATTATGTTATATTATGTATCTAGATTCTATATCTAGATATGTATTGTCATCAATCTGATAACATGGAAAAGACTTGTGTTGTTTTGTTTTGTTTGTTGTCATTTTATATGTAGGTTTCTTTCGGCTGTTTTCTGTCTGTCTGTATTATATTATTGGTCTAAGTGGAAGAAGAAGAATAGGCAAGAGTATTTATACTTGTATCAGTTTGAAGTTTGAAGACTGAAATTATAAATGAAGATGGTTCTCATCTTGAATCTTGAGGTTCTATTTTAAAAGCTACTCCTTATTCCATACACCAGACACCGTACAGATAAAAATACATGCGTTCATGTACAAGAATTTTCTATACATAGGAATCCCAAGTGACTACACTTAAAAATCAAAAGCACCGCATGCTCTTGAGTCTTGAGTCTTGAGTCTTGAGGGAGCTGCGGATTTTTAAATTGTTAAAAATGTAATAACTCCCACAGCTTGAAATCAACTAAATAGGTATGATACAAAAACCATCATGATTGTCATCATCTCTGTATTTTCTACTCTGCATTCTCTACTGTGTACAATTTTTATTCTAATTTTGATTGGACCTCCATCTTTTATGAGCTTCATCCCATATTCCATGATGTACTGTTCTCACTTCTCACCATTGTACGACGTCATAGGGTATTTGGTATTGCATTGTGTTGTGTTGAGTTTTGTTTTTTTGTATTGTATATTGAATTGTATTATGTGTCACAGATAGGTATTGTTTTATTTTTTATTCAGATGAAAGAATAATAACTGATAATCCCCTATTCTGAACTAACACATTAAATTCTATTTTCTACTGAACATAATATATTAAACATTAATCGTATTCGTATCATTGAATTCATGTTACAAATCTAGGCTGCTCCAGATTCCAGATAAATCAAAAAGCAAGTAGTAATTTAGTAGTAATAGCTCCAAATCGTTTAGATTTTACAAAGCTTGAGTATTCCTTTACAGTTTAGTTTGCATTTTTGCTCTCCGCTATTTATAACACCAATTGAAAATATCAGTTTATTATCAATTATCAGCAATCATCACAGTTTCACAGTTTACGATTCAGCAATCAGATCAATATAATCAGGTCTAAACAGAAAATCAAGAATCAAGAATCAAGGCTTCGATCATAAACCGAGAGAGCAAGTACATAGCAAGTAGCACGAAGTGAAATACGCCATTCACCGCGTTGTTGTCAGGATGAAAGCTGAGAAACCAAAATTGACTTGTCAAAGCTCAAAGCTCAAAATTTAAAACGTCTTGTTGTTTCTTTTCTCAATTGCTTTTATTACCTGTCTAAATTTTTTTAATGAAAGAACTTGGTAAAACCAGAGGAAAAAGATTTCAGAAAAATGGAGACTGCTGAAAACTTATCAATGGAAAATGGCCAACTCAGGTTGTAAAGTTATAAATTCCATTGAACCTTTTTCAAGATTCAAAATTCCTGGTCTAACAGCTAAAAGTGTGGATGACAGTAGAGTAGCAATTCTAAAGAAGTAGTCATGAAAATAATACCAATTTACTCCTATTGGAATTCGAAATGCCATTCAAAGACTCATTTGATCAGCAATCAAGAATCAAGAGTCAAGAGGGAAATATTCTATTCTTGATTCAAGATTCTAGATAAAACAATAATAAAATACTTTCCTTCACTCGACCATTCTTGTCCACTTGACATTTGAGTAGATAATAGATTTAATAACCTTCCATATTGTCAGTACCAAAAGCAAAAAGCAGTTCAATATTCAATAGTAAATCATTACCACGTGAGACTTGAGATGTACATTATGCATTATTTTGGAGTTGTACAATGTACAAAGTACGTAAACTACATAATGTTCTGTAGTTTTTATAAATACATCCTCATATTTCATGATACATTTTGTATGTTTTTGGAGCAGCGAGTGTAGCTCTCTACTTTTACATGTAAAGCGTATTTTTTTCTATTTTGTAAGGCACGACGAACTTTTTTTTCTTGTGAATTATAACGATGATTTTGAAAATGGAGCTCAAGTCAATAAAAAGTGATGTATTGTCAGCTTCACTTTTTGACCCTGGGTCACCACTAGACAACCACAGCCAGCCAACGAACCAACCAATGGATGATGCATGATGCATACGACTTTTGGTTTTCGATCTAGATACACTAACATAAACTATATAAATGTATGCACGATGATATATATACGGTGCATAGTCAATTGTCAATAGACATAGATCACAATAATATAGTACAATTTCGGTATTGGTATTGGGGAAGTTGAGCTGTACGCAAAGTACAAATATCGTTATATTGATGATATAGAATATAGAATACAGAAGAGGAGTATAAAATGTAGCGATGTAATACATTTTTGACCCGAGAACCACAATAAGTTGCCCAGGGCAAAAAATAGTCATAAAAAGATGAGATTCTCATCCCAACTATGTTTACGTTCATGTATAATATGAGTGTAATACATTGTACAAAAGATTCATATTACATTACAGAAATGCATAAATACACGAATTTTGAATTGCTATAAACTATAAATCTTTATGATTCAAACACAACATTCGTAAAATGCTATTATTTGATGTTTTCTTCTTGAATCTGAGACTCAAAACTTTTGAGTCAAAACTGTGACTCATTAAACTGTTAGGAATGTCATAAAAATAAATTTGTGCAGCACGCTTCCCGGACTTTTCTCTCAAGATTTTCTAAAGTAAAGCAACAAGTTGATGTTATTCCGTGGGTTCCAAGTTCTAATTCCTGTGTTCTGTTGTATATTCTATAATATGTAATGTAATATGGAGCAAATGTATAATACACAAAAAATGCGTAACATACATCCTGAAAAATTCCTCTCGTGACTCCGTGACCTCTCGTCTCTTGTGTCTTGTCATTTCACTAAGAGATTCTCACACAAGTAAGTATCATGGCAATAACAATAATAATAATAACAATAATGTAACATACACAACACAAATAAACACAAAACACAATCCATTGTCGATTATGTACAGAAGATTGGTTCACGTGTAATGAGTCTATTATAAATCAAATGGAATCTCCAAATCAACGTTCACCATGATTCATGATGTACACACAATGTGTACAGTGTTGAATGTACAATGTACAGTGTTTGTAATATTTTTCATGGTGGTACTGATAAGGAAAGCGTGCACCTAGGCTCAAAACTCAAAACTCAAGATTCAAAACTCAAGATTCAAGATCATTTAAAACTACATGCCACAAAAATGACTCTCACACTGAAAACGCAGGTTTATCCTACAATTCAGTTCTCATTGCCCTATGCACAAAATACATGCACATTTGTGTAGACTTCGCTCATGATCTTCTGCTTAAATAATATCCAAATCCAAGATGGATGAATGATGAATGTCAAGAGCCAAGAGCCAAGAGTCAAGAGTGTCCATTTTAATCTTGGACATTTCTCGCATTGTATTGTTGTCTTATGAGCTGTGAAAATGTAACATTTTGCATGTTCTGTTTTGGTACATGGAAAATACTTGAGACTTGAGACTTGAACATTGAGCACTGAGCACTGAGAATTGAAAATTGAAAATTGAAAATTGAAAATATTCGTATTCGTATTCGTGCTCCTGACCCCATCATCTTGTAGCTTGTACCCTGTAGTCATGTCAAAAATACTACATAAAACTGCACACTTGTAACTTGCAAAGTCTTTGATGGTTGGTCGTTGGTTGTTGGTTGAAGATTTGCATGTACTTTTGAAACTGTATTTTCAGACTTTAGACACGACAGACATTAAGTCTTAAGACGGGTTAAACTTAGTCTCTCTGCTCTCTGTAAATATTCTCTTGTAAATACGTGATAGGTGCACACACCATACATCGTATTTACAAGTATAATCTTTTACTATGCGAGATGTAAAATTCCCCATATGCTTGTAGTTTGAAGCTTGGAAGACACAAAAAATTCAATCCAACATCCAATGTGTGTTGTGTATGTATATTTTATTATTTAGTAAGACGGAATCAGGTAGAGATAACGAGGAATGAAATATATGACCTACTCTTCTGATGACGATAAGAAGGAAGATGAAGCCCAAGATGATGGTAAACATTGAGCATTGTTGTTGTGCAGTGTTCAGTGTGCGGTGTGGTTACTTGTCAAAATCCACAAGAAAGCTCATCCATCTCCTTGAGATTTTGATACTGGTACTTAATACTTTATGTCCTTCCCCTCAAGACTCTTGACTCTAGAATCAAGAGATACATGAACTGATAAACTCGCCTCACATTTTGAATGCCGAATACCGCTCTCATCTCCTCTCTGGACATTGGGCATGTATTGTGTATCATGTATCATAGTTGTAATTACACTAGAGGCTTGCTTAGGCAATGGTACAAATTTTAATAATAGGGCAATTACTAATGTAGATACCATTGACTATCGACTATTGACTAGTAACGACGAGAAAAATCTAAATTTAACCGACCCAATCAAGATCCAAGACCAATGTTGAAGAATAAAAACAATATTTAAGATTTGCAACATTTCCTCGTTTGTTAAAGGTTGGAGTTTGGAGTACACATGATTTTTTTGGTTATCTATGGTCAATGGTCAAACTACGTATGTGCGTTAGGTCATAAGTCAAACATCAGGAATCAAGAGTCATCAGGAAAGATGTGTACAGGGAACATGGTAAGTTCATTGTTACTACTTTTTTTTATCCAAGGGTAACAGTGTAACACATATGTAGTTGCACAAACCATCAAATATCAAATGTCACTCTGAACTTTTTGAGAAAGTTACACACTTTTCATACTTTATACTTTATAAATTATACATTGACAGCCCACAAACAGCCGCAAAGATGCAATATCAAGTTGTACGCTGTAACTTTTGACTTTGTTGAATGAATCATTTAATGATGATTATGAACTTGAATTGCAGTTTGTGTTTGCGTTTCATTTCCAATTACGAATTACGAGCAATGTGAACTTGATGTGTGATGTTGATGTTGAACTAGACAAAAATGAAAGCAAGAGTTTCTATAAATACGAGGCCTTATCATAATTTATACAAAGAATTTTCAGAATAGTGTAGCAATGTAAAATACACGTTGTGGCTTATAATTTAGAAGAGGCAGAACAGACAAGAGACAGCTGATATAAAATAGCTGCATAAATTCAAGAATATCCCACACACCTCAACAATGTGCATAACGTATACCTTTACATTATGAAGATTAAGACATGTGGATTGAGACTTGAGAGGTGAGAATTGAGAACTTGTCAGTTATCAAAATCAATATCAGTACAAGTTTTACCTTCTTTAGCTTAACCAGTCTGTCTCATGATTTGTCATGTGTGCGTAAATAGTAAATAGTAAATACTAATCAAAACATGAGTTTGGAGTTTAGAGTTTGAGGATGGCAAGGAAATTCTCGTCCTCGTCTAATTGTCTCGTCTAATCTACTCCATTCAAGTCTCGTTTTCTATCAGTAAAAGTGTAAGAAACGTCTCAAGTCTGACGTCTGACAATGAATATTGCACATTGTACATTTTACATTGTACATGTGGATTTTACAGTAAAGTGAGTTATTATTATAAGAAAGTTTGAATTTGAATTTCATTTCGTTAACTCATCATCACGCTGCGTCTAACTTGACTTGCTATTTTTGACAGGTTTTCCTTTGCCGAATTAGCCGTGTGCATTATTGACTTTTGTGCGTGAATGTCATATTTTTGTGTATGTTTTGCGTTTTGCGTCTTTTGTCTACTCAATTAGGAGTTTCGGCAGTTTGAAATTTAGATTTTGGAAATGGTCAACCTTCAACCCTCAACCATCCACGATCCACGATCAATGAGTAAAGGTTAGCAATTAGCCAGTCGCCAGTCGTTCATCTCAATCAAGAAAAGTTTTGCGTCTTCATCACGAACATGAAATGATGAGGTTAGTGACAAAAGGTATTTGTGCATATAGTTAAAAAAATTATAGTTTTGAATTCTTGAATCTCAAAAATTCATTAAGTAAACCACTCGACACTAGACATAAATTTTTACAAATTTTATGTATCACACGGCACACGGTGGATTGCTTGAAATTCTTGCTAAGTAAAAAACTAACTCAACATTCGAGACTCAACACTCAATTAAATTTTACATACAACAACAACAGATACAATTTTTCTGCATAAAATATCATTTTATGACAGTTTTTTCCTCTCTTCCTCCGCTTCGTCTTACTTTCTTCAGTGTGTATTGTGTTTGTGGATTGTGGATGCATACGAAATGAGAAAAGGAGGTTTGATGAAGAATCAACACATGCTAAATTCTAAATTCTAATTCATCCATTAAGGATATTTTACATGAATTTATTATACATGACGAGGTCGACAGCGGTGTTTGGTTCGAATTCGAATTCGAATTTGGTCGTGGTGAAAAGGTATTTGAAGTTGGACATTGGGCATTGTACGCACTTGAAAATTGAACACAGAGCAAAGAACATTGAGATTCGAGATTCGAGAATTGAGCAGAGAGCAGAGAACATGAGAGATGATGGAAAATTAGAATATGTATAACAGAAAATCTTGTTCTGATGTTCCTGTTCTTTCTTTTCCAAATTCCAAATGTCAAATTCCTTGTGTGTGAATCTGTAGTCTGTACAATGTGCAAGCTCATCAGGTAATTTAAACGTGTTGAAGGCTTTCCTTCACTACAATAAAACATCTACATTCTACATCTCATCCGGTTTATTGCATACACGATATAAAACATACACGCATTATTATTATTGTTATTACTAGCATAATATATTCCCATATCAGTTTTTGATCATATAGACAAATACATACAAACATGTATAAAATGTGCATCTATCTGTGTCCATCTTGCATCTCGCAGCTAATCTATATAATAGACATGGCCAATGTTCATCAGTCTTTTGCATTTGCATTATTCACAGCTTGGAGTTTGGAGTTTGAAGTTTGGAGGCAAGCCATAATTGAGACTTGTGAAAATTATGCACGCGAAAAACTGCAACCCACAAGATTTTCCTGAGACAACTCAAGACACAAGACTCAAAACTCAACGAAAAACATATTCAAAATCTATACGAAATCTTATAAGATAATGCAAAGCTCAAAACTCAAAACTCAAACCCAACTACAACCAAAACTTGCTTAGACTCATGTTCTCAGTTCTGTAGACTGTAGACGAGACATAAAATAACACGGAATAATGTCTCTTGTTTGAATTATGTACAAGAATTATCTATCTATCTACAATCCCGACATTCGAATTCCTCGTACTAAATTCTACACTCTACGCAACTCGACTTCGATGGCGCATAAACTGTTTCAATGAGCATAATTAATATTTACTGCGCAATTCTCATTTTTTTCAATGGCTTTAAACTTTAAACAAACAAAAATCTGATGCTCTTTTGTCGTTGAAATGATGCCATTTCAAATAAATATGTGATATCTGGTCCTGGTCATATGAATTGTTTGGCTGCATTCATGCATAAATTTGTTTAATTTGTTTAATTTGTAATTTGTGTATTCACCTGAGTTGTCGTTTGAACAGAAACTGAGATAATTGACGTCATTTTAAGGAGTTTACTCAAAATTTTACTGCATGATGTTGGATCCTGTCGTAGACGAATACTTTCTGTGATTCCTCCAGTAAGATCAGCAAATCCGTCGAGAGTACTTCCATATTTTAATGCTTCATAAGATCCGTGAAGTCTGGAAAGAAAAAAAGAAAGAAAGAAACATAAATATTGCATTAAGGAAAGGAGAGCACTTAATAATTTTACTTAGTTCTTTATTATTGCAAACACAGTTGGTTCTAAACATTTCTGTTAATTTTAATGCGAGGAAGAATGGTGGAATAATTTTAAAGGTTGAATCTCTAATTTATTATGACGTGAGTATTTAGTTTCTGTTTTCTTTGGACTTTGGACTTTTTATTATTGAAAGCAGAAACAGGGAAAGGGATTATGATTATTATTATTATTATGCACACATAAATTGTTTCAAGGATTAACAACATTGTAAAACATTTCCCATTAAACCTAATTAACAATACTTTTAATTTATAATCCGTTCTTATTATTTTTCTTCTTCTTCTTTTGATCACTTTGCACTTTTTAGGTTGTAGTTTGTAGTAAAAAGTGAAATAGATTTTATTTTGTATCTGTAGTCTGTAGCTATAAAGTGATTACAAGTTACAAGTGTAAGGTTAATCAAAGTAATTAAATGAGTTTTTGTGTGTTGTCTCTATGCTATAAACTTTATACTTTATACAGTGTCCTGTGTGCATGTGTATGTATCATAATTTTCTGCAGTAAACTTGAAAACTTGAAAAAAATGCAAGAAATCTGTTAAACCTTTAACAATTACAAGACTCTCATCTTCACACCCTTTTTCATGACTTTATTGCTTTTGATATTTGATGCGCCAACAAATACACCAAAAGCTATTAAGCACAAAGTACAACAGAACGCAACAATATATGGGGAATATTCTCATTTAATTCCCTAATTTGATATGATTTGAGATTTGAGGCCACAAGCAAAAGCCAGAGCATCTCCATTCTTTTCAACCTTAACTAATCAAGAATCAAGAGAAGGTTTCAGGGTTGGAGGTTGGACTGAATTACTTAAGAAAAGCTATGGCTATATTATATTATGCTACGACATTATAATAATGATAAAAATAAAAAGGAAAGCCTAAAATAATCACATATTATTATAAACTTGGATTGGATAGCTTCATTGTTAAAGGTTCTCGACGACAACTTGTCGTGGAGGTTCAAATGACAATGTAAAAATTCTAAATAGGGCCAAAAGTCCTCAAATATCAATGAAACTACATAGGCAGAATAATGAGTAATAACATCAAACATGATATTACTTTGTCATTTTCCCTTTCTTAGTAAAAGAATGAACTGAAAAGGACATCAGACACCGGGAATGAGGACCGACGAGACAAGCGAACAAATCTACGTGGTCAGAATAATTTGTCTGACAAATTTACACTTGTACCTACAATCTACAATCTACAATAAAATATCAAATGATTCCAAACAAAGGCCACTCGGAGTGAACTCAGGAATTCAATTCATAAACAGTACTTTTATTGTCATCAGCAAAGTAGAAAATGTATAAAGTACAGGAATTTATATGACGAGTGACAAGTCAACTTTTCTCATCTCTGCGGGTCACAAATCACAAGCAGCAAAGGGCACACAGCAAGTACTAAAGCTAGTTATTTGTATGTTCAATATCCAATGTGCAACAGTACATTATTTCTCCCCGCCGTGTTGATTAAATTAGAAGGAATTAGAAATGAGATCAAGTTTATAGATTCAAGATTCTGGCATAAAAATAGCTGAAGAGCTGAACATTGAACGAAAGGGCACAACAGCACACACAAACAACTTTAATATTTATGTTTAGTAAACGACATAAATTAGTGTGTAAAGGACTCTGCTCTGGATTTTTTGCATCAACTACATGTACACTGCAAATCCCAAAACACGAATTCAAACATTAGCTGGTATTGGAAAACATTAAGAATGCAAACATTAGTTTGCAATGTTTCCCATAATGTTTGGCAAAATTTTTTGACTACAAAAAACATTAAAAGACTACAAAAAACACTTAAAGACTACAAAAAACATTACGGAAAACATCTAAAAACGCAACACGCAAACATTAACTAATGTTTGTGTAATGTTTTCCATACGGTCGGATTTTAATGTTTCGAGATTTGCAGTGTACGCATATTAAGTAGCTACATTAATAATATTAATAAAATGACGTGACAATATCAAACAAAATTAAATGATTCGGAATTCGGAAGGGCACCACGTTCAACAAGCATATTAGTCTCAAGGTTGGAATTTAGAATAAATTATCTGTATAAATTGTTTAAAAACAAATGCAAGAGACAAAATCTCAACCTCTCATGAATAATACTAGAATAATACTAAATGTTAAATTTTAAATATTAAATGGTAAATTTCAGCTTGTAAGTCAAGTCCTACGTGTAATCACAATGAAATATCGGTATAATGTCACTTGAGATTTGAGATTTGAGATACTTTTGGCTTAGCTAACTTAAATTATAAATTATAACCATGTTTGGTGCATGGTGCAGTGCATTTTACATTGCATTAGCTTGCATTTATATTGATGTTGTATTTTGTACATGTGTGCTTGTGTTTCTTTATTATCCTTTTCTTTTCCTTCTTCATCTCACAAACACAATTCACAACTCAAAAATCACAACATTGTCTCAAGTTTAATTGTTTTATAGCAGTACGTTAAAAGTACGAAGTCAAGAGACTGTATACTCTATGCAATTTGCAGTCTCTGTATTATATGTATTGTGTACAGTATAAAAAATAAATACCGCAGTCTAAAACTACACATACTTTTGTGAATATATCAAAAGTTTCAAGTTTGTAAAACACCAGAAGACGGAGATGAAGGCAAAGGCGAAGGTAAGGAATTAGTACGAGTACAAGAAACAAAGATACAGTAGTTGGAATAGACTATTCATTGTTCTATTCGACACCTCGATTCTCGATTCTCAATTCTCAATTCTCCATCTTGGTCCAACATGCAACAAGCAAATGTGCTTCTCGGCGTGACGAGTGGAATTTATATGATTTATCCATTGACACTTTTCTAATCACAAATATATTCCGCTAATGACAGTCAACATTGTGTATAAAGTATAAAGTAGACATAAATGAAATGCTAGACTCTAGACTCTAGACATTCGGCACTCGGCACCGGAATACCAATTAGTTCTACATACATATCTGCATGTATTCGGTATTTGGTATTTGAAATTTAGCATTTAGCATGTGGTCCTCGCTAACACCTCAAGATCTCTCATCTATCTATCTTTGACAGATGATAGTCGATTGAGCTCATTCGGAATGAAATTCCCATTCCCATTCCCATTCATGTTATGTGTTATGCTATCAGAATTTTGATTTTTATCATCATCCTGCAGTATCTTAAGCTTTAAACTTTAAACAGTGAAGTGCATGGAGTGCCGTGCATACTTTTTATTATGGTACGTCCATCTTATTTTATGCTTTGTATTTGACACGGTTTTTCAATACAATGCACATAACCCGTCCAGTACGTTATATAACTCATAAATTTAAAATCTATCTGGCTGAATATTAGCTTAATGCTGATATTGTACAGGTACAAAAGTGCAACATTCAACGTTCAATGTACAATGTATCAGACGTCAGATGGTACGACAAATTCCATTTCTAATTTCTACTTGTGACGAATCTCTATTTCGATTAGGAAGGAGAGACGTGCACAATTTTTTATTCGCAGTACATAGTACATACGTAAAGAAGGAGACTGCAGAATAGAGAATACTCGTGGGCTTTGGGCCTGGAGATAATCAACAGAGAATTAATTAACCAGCACCAACATCAGCCAGACAGCCTGCGGAGTGTAGAAATATTGTCACCTTTGTCTCTGCTACATGTAAGATCTAAGTACGATATTTCTTTGTCCACTCCTCTGTCTGCCTGTTGTACAATGTACAGTGTACAGTGTACCGTGTACACATGCATTATCAAATATAAGTACCTTTTATCTACTAATATTCTTAATTCAGAATGGCACTAGAGGAATATTGTACAAACTAGAGGATTGTCTTTGAATTTAGGAAGGTTCTTCCTTGGTGAGCTCATAGTTTGTGAATGTAGACTCTAGATTGTAGATTGTAGATAGGAACATAATATTATGCACAAAAGTATAAGATATATCACATGAGCATCAAACCGAGTATCAAAAAGATGAGAATAATTACATGTGTTTATCTCTCTACTCTCGACTCTGTACATGAAAAAATTAGCATGGAGAATGTAAGTTGTAAGTTTTAAATTGTAAGCACAACACTCTGCTATCTTGTCTCATGTCTCAAGTTTTATCACTGCTTTAGGTGATAGATTATGTTTTTGAAGGAACATTGTTTTGTGTTTTGTGTTTTTTGTGCGTAGTAATAAATAAACGAATATACGCTATTATTTATATATAATAACATATATGTATATTAATGGATGTCTACAGTTAAAAATTCGGGGTTATTCCATCCTCAAAACTCAAATCAACAAAAAAAACAAAACATGTTGTAAGTGTCGGAGACGGAGAAGAGAGAATATAGAACATTATGAGTTTTGAGTTTTAAAGTACATATTAAGCAACAATGCGTCATCTTCTTTTTGGTGGAACTTGAGTATTGAGTCTTGAAGCTTGGATTAAGCGGTGTTAACGCACCCAAGTCTGAGAATGTGAGAAGGAAGGACAACGGCAACTGCTTTGTAACAATGATTTTGTTTTGCGATTGTTGATTGCACATGGAATATGGAATATGGAATATGGAAGGGACAGCAGACAGCAGACAGTATAGATGCAAAGGCAGAGTATAATTTTTATGTGTATAGACTAGAGACTACAGTACACAGCGTTGCAGATACCCACAGCACGGATGATTTTAAAGAGTTTCTTAACCACAAGAAAATTTCTGGCTTACAATTCACAATTCACAATACGGCGGTTCTAAATGTAATTACATATTTGACAGGTTTATACATTGTACAATGTACAATTTACTGTGCACTCTAAATCGTAAATTGTAAATCGTAAATTGTAATTGTACTTATTGGTCACAACTATTCATAGAACGAATTCACGTACTATTGTGAACAGTGCACAGTGAAGAGTCATTCGGACAGTAAAACATAACAAAGACACATCTTTATATGGTGGATTACGCCGAAAGGGAAGAGGAAAAATGGAAGCAGCAACAGTTTTTAATCTCAAATCCAAATCATTAGTAGTAGATACTTTTCATCTATATGTCAAGTGATACAAATTCGTACAGACTACATGTACAATGTACAGATGACAATTTTTGCCGGCTCACCATGACAAGTTTATTCTGGCGGATGTACGATCTACGCACATGTACAGTAGATGGCTATTTTAAACACGTAATACATGAAATAAAAAAAAATATGAGGCAGAGGAAATTATTGTGCTTCTCCGTCATTTGAAATCAGGTTGAAAGATGTACAATGAAAAATGTACAATTTACACATTACACACACTACAAAATACACAATACACATGAACATGGACAGAGTCTAAAATCTAAAATTCAAAGGTGACAATTTTTTTCCTTAAATGACGAATGTACGCAGCTCAAAATTCCTCTTAGCTGTGGACTGTTCATTGTTCGTACTTTGTACACATTAGTTTTGAAATTTTGAAGCCCAGATTCCATTGTCATCACATGTATCATTTTTCCTCTTCCATAAAAATGAAATAAGAGGAAAAGACGTGAGCTCAATATCATTCCTTTTATGTTTTATGGTGACATAAAGAATTGACAGGAATGTTTTCTAAAAAGAAGGGGATTTCATCCTAACACTTGTAATTAATCTTTTCTTTGAACTTCCGTAAGGAAATAAGAAATAGTAGTAAAAAATAAAAATATGTATGCAAATATTCAAAATTCAAAAGTAGGATTTTGACGAAGCAAAATATCAGTAAGGAGATGAGAAAATTCCCATGATTTATTGTTTATTATAATTTATAATATCTTACATCAACTGGTAACTGGTCATTGGTAATTTTTATTGTTAATGGTCCTTAAACAACTTTTTGGGGATTGTAATTGGAAGAAAATTAATATATGTGCAAAAAACTGACAAAGGTCGCTTTTTGGAAAAGTATGTCCAATTTTATGATAATGTCTAATGTCATAGTTCAGTCACAATTCTTCTTTTTCTCCCTCTATTGAAAATTGGCAAATCATAAAGCACCAAAAGGGAGGACTTACAAATACAAGGGAGAGAAAGAAATGAATCACATAAATTTGAATTTGAATGTGATTTTGAATTACTTTCTCCCATGTCACCCCAAAATTATATGGCAAATAAGAGTTATGTCTTGAGCCTGTGCTTGGGCTTGACACGTGACAGGTTTCCTCTGCCATTTGTCAACAAAGCAAGCCAAACCAAACCAAACGAACAATTGTCATCCTCCGTGCTAGGTGCATGATAATTGGTATTTGGTATTTTCACGTGGTTCTTTTGTTCAAAAAGGTTGGAATATCTGTATTCTTTCTATCCCCATTATTATGTAGGTTATCAGTTTCAAGTTGCAAGTTGGGAATGAAGGAAATTGAAAATGATTCATGATCTGTTACATATTCTTTTTGTTATCCTTATCCTGATGATTGTGATTATACCTGACAAGTTTCGACTAATGATCAATTCCTTGTTAATACAGTATTGGAAATTGGAAAGATCCCGAGGATATTTGCTTCAAGGAAAGAATGAAATATGAAATATGTACAACCTGTATCTCATGATAATGATAACAAAAGCAAGGCGGAGCAAGAAAAAACAACACAACAGTACGACGTATGTAACTGGTTAAATTATGAATTGTTATCTAAAATCTGCGTAGAGTGCAGTGTAGAATGTAGGATTTCATATATCATGTCAAAATGCTCTGTGTGCAGTTAAATGTGTAATGTATAAAATACTGTAATGACTTTTATAATCTAGGCTTCTTGTTTTTGTTTTGAGCTTTGAATGAGAGTCCAGATTTTAGAGTCTATCTTTGTGTGTGGCAAACTCATCAAAAAATTACTAGGAGTAATTTCCCCATCGACCTCCCACTGCGTCCCTTTGCAACCTGTTTAAATTTGCACATTTCATATCAAGTATTAATATCAAGTCTCAAGGCTTGAAACTCTAAAGTCTAAACTCTAAACTACAGATAATCCTCCTTCTAAACGATGATAATTGATAATTGATGCTGAAAGAACAAGTTGGAGGTGTGAAACTAATTTAATTAAAAAGGAAAATTTGTTTTACACAGAACCTAGAACCTAGATCAAAAATCAAAACAGATCTACATAAAAGGTCCTGATTGAATATCAAATATCAATACGAATTTATGATATGCTATAAATCCGAAAAATCAGTAGACTGTATACTCTGTGTTCTTGATTCTTGATCCTGGCTTGTAGATTGTAAATGGAAGGAATGGAAAAATGTCTCTTCAAGTGAAGGTGATAATAAGTAAAAAAGGAATAACCTTAAACTTTACTTGTACTACGATTAGCTGATATCGTACAAGTTGCTCGTGAATCTTGGACACATAAAGTCAAATCCCACGCAGCATTACTTTTAATCATGTTTACAATTATGCGTACCATTTAAGGTATGGAAATGGAGATGAGGATGATGACAAGGGCAAAGAGCAAGGAAAAAGGAAAAGGTTTAAATGACACTGCATGTTTACATACGTGTACAGTGCGTGTGTGTGTGTTTATTTATCATGTGCTGTGTACTGTGTACACATGTGGCAACACCTTAGTTTACTGATTAACTGTTTGCATTTGGACGGAACTATCTACAATCTACATGTTGAACGAAGGATGAATGGTTTAACTCTCAATTCTCAATACTCAGTACTCAATTTTAAATACTGACTGGTATTAAATGTAAAAGTAAAAAGAAATTGGCTTACTTTGCATAAGCTTTCTCCAGTAAGGACGCCCAGAACACGTCTCCATGGTCCGCATGAATAAACACTAATCGTGACTGTAAATAAACAATAAATAAAAATACAGCTGTTGATAAAAATCCTTTTAAATTTTGGCTTAAGCTACTGCTAGTGCCTATAAAATGTTTTACTGAACAGGTATACAAAAGAAAAACTTGAGAAAAAAATGAAATGCTTACATTGACACAAGGAAGTCTGTCATCGATCAAAACTTCCCTCCATTCACCACACCACCAGAGGCGAAATCGGAAAATCCCAGCATAATCTTCAGAGTGTTTCTATGTACAATAAAAAAGGAAAAGTAGTCAATATCAATAGCCATATTATAATTTTCCTTGCACTAAAGATTAATATAATATAATAAAATATTGATGATAATAATTGACAATCTCTGTCTCGTACAAGAGTACAAGAATGTACAAAATGTAAACATGCAAAAAAAATAGTAATTGACAAGATTTGACTAGATTCTAGATTTAAAAGGATGAAACTTGAACTTACAACAATCTTATCAGTAAATGTTTGATCAGCGGGGACACATCTGTAGAAAAGTTCACGCGACTGCCAAAGACAAGATAAACAAGATACGAACCAACGATCTCCTATTGATAGGTATTCATAGATGTCCACATGAAACAAGAAAAAACAACAACAATCATATTAATATTAGCATTAGCATTATCATTATTATCATCTACAATCTACAAACTGCAATCTGCACCATAATATTATTGTACACAGTTTCACTTGTAAAACAACGTAGGGTTGACAGATAAAAATATTGTGTGCATATCCAATATCCATTATCTATTATACATTATATACATAGAATTTTTGGTACAAGCCAACAAAATCAAATCATGTAAAATATTCTGTCCTCCATGTACATTGTACATATGTGTCATATTCCATCGTCATAAGTTATCTTGTAAATATCTGTCCACTTTGTCATCTACTCAGCGTTCCCTGTCACAAAAAGACACAAGACGCAAGACACAAAACAAGAGTCAGACAGTCAGCGTTAATGTTGTGTGCTGCAAAATGCAAAATATACCGTTTGATTCTTGACTCTAGATTCTTGATTCTTGATTCGCATATCGTACACAGATCATGCATAGATAAGTATGCATTATGAATAGGTATTTTTTAACCATTATCCAAATTATAAAGTATAATAGAGCTCACACGGTGGTAAATTCATATCTCCATTTCAAATTTCAACTGTGTATCTTTGTATGTAATTGTGTCATAGGGAATAAAGAAGACTGAGAGCTGAGACTGTGTCAACTGCTGTAAAACGTCAACATTAAAGTAAACGTAAAAATCCTTTCCACTTGACTTGATATTATTTCAGTTCTCATTCATCATTCAACATTCAACACGTGTACATAATATCTAGAGTTTAGAGTTTAGAGTTTAGAGTCTAGAGTTTAGAGTCACCACTGACTGACGAATACTGAGGACTATTGTCCAATGCCAAAATTCAATCCAATTCAATGCACTCGTCGTCGTAGTCGTAACTTTTAAGTCTAAAGTCGTAATTCGTACTTAATACTTAAGAAGTTCTTAGCCTCAATAAGAGTCAATATCTGCATCCACTTTTGCCAAATTTGCGCTCGCTGTTTTGGCTTTGGCGTTAACTTTTGGCTTATTGAAAAGGTTTAGATATTTTTTATGTCACATTTTATGTGCAGTGCTTGATTTTTATGCCCAAGGCACAAGGGTTTTTAACTTTTGATTCTTGAAAAAATCCACGTTTGGTGTTCAGTGTTTAAATATTATTTATTATTATTGACCAATGACTTTTCATTTTTCATTGCATCATTCATTCACAATAGTAAATAATATTAGCGACGGAGCATGAAAATAAAACTCGTTCACTCATTACTACTAATTACTCATTATAAATTCCTCGTGATAGTCCACACTCGATAGTCTATACTCAATACTAGATGCCAAACAATGCTAATGCTCAGTGCTCAGTTGGTATAAAAAATGTTCCACTGATTGATATTGATTGATTTCACTTTCTTCAGTGCACTTGGTTCCTTTTCCTTTTATTTACCAATGAATATGAATATCAAGATTCAAGATGAATATGTAAATTAAGTGTAAACATTAAAGAGAGAGATGGTAAATAAAAATACAAAATGAGGCACAGTGCCCTAAACTCCGTATATTTTATTTTTGATTGTACAATGTACAATGTACACTCTACCCAGGACCTAGAATAATGATATCTACAGATACAAGAGTTCATCAAGTATCAAGTTCCACACCTTTAACCAACAGTCTAAAAAGGGCATGCTTGTCATCTGTGTCGTATAACGTATGTATAATGTACAATGTATAGTCATTAGTCAGTACAGAATACAGAGCGAGTGATTGATTGGAATATCACTTTGATTCTTGTAGATAGTATTCACTTACCAATTGTCGAGTTATCTTATGCCATCGCACAGACTTGAGACTTGAGACATTCATGTATTTATTTATTTATACATTTTATCAAGACACCAAAATTCAGTCTTCTAGGTTCTAGGTTTTAGATTCTAGATATATTCACTTTCTCTTGTTATGAAGATGGGAGATGGGAGATGTGAAAATGACAATGCAAATGACATGCTCCACATCACACGACCATAGAAACGTCAACATTCTTTTTAATCAAGTTCCCTTTCTTAATTTTTGGACACAATATTTCAGTGATCAATGATCAACAATCAACAACTCGATCAAACCTTAAATTAAAAAAAGCAACAATAGAACATGTAGACTAAAGAATGCTGAAAATTGAAGAATATTACGGAACATGATACGAAGTGTAAATAGTTGATGGAGTTGAGTTGAGTTGACATGGCCGTTTTATTAAATAATAGTTCATTGCTTTTAACTGTATATTGTATGCACAAAAACATTATGCAATGATGAATCAGCAATGATTTGTGTAGTAAAATATAAAACTTGATTTATCAATATCAAATGTAAAAGATACTTTACATTATGCTACACCTCGAATCTCGATGCATCTCTTGACAATTTATTTCAGCACTCAACGCACTATAATAACTTAATGAAAGATGATTAAATGACCCGTTCAAAATACAATGGTAGTAATACAATATCTACTTGAAATACATGAGACACTAGAGGACTTGCTTATTTACATCTATGGCCAAAGGAAATGGAAAACTGATAGGACAGAACAGTTTTTTACCACGGATTTCTAAAACGTATGGTTATGTTTCTAGTTTCTACGTCACGAAGCGATGATGTGATGATGTGCACCTCAAAGTTGTCATTTACACACCTTTATCATTTGTACACTATAAACATTTTCCTCATCATAATATAGTCATACATATAGTTATACGATATTAGATTTCGGCCTCAATTCAATCGAGTGAAAACAAACGAAGATTAGCAGACCAATTTTATATGTACAATCTACATTGTATATTGTATCACTACATGGACGTACTTAAACTTTTAACAAACACGACGTGAAGAGCTATATGTAAAATGTGCAATAACGAGAGAAAAAATAAATCAAAGACAAAATATAACCACAAACGATGCTGCGAAAACCGCAGTTTCTGTTTTCTCGTCTTTAAGTGTTACTTTGTCACTTGTTGTAAATTGTACGTTGTGCATGACTCTCGTCATTAGTCTTTATTCTTTATGATTCCCAAATCTCACTTGAGCTAAAAAAATGCATACAGAATACAGATATCCAAAATCCACAAATGCATAAACATTTAGCCTGTTTGACTACAAACTATAAACTATAAACCTCCAACTTTTCTCTATGTAAAGATCGAATCAATTCTATTCTGTTCTATTCAATTTCAATTTCAATGAGGCTTTTTTGTTCATCTTTCAAAGTAAATAAACAAACCTGCATATTATACATGTATGAGTTTAAACAATGCATAAATAAATAGCTTTATCAAGCCAAAAAAAGCCAAGAAACCAAAGAAATGTAATTCGGTAAAAAAAATCTCGCTTTTATCTGTAATTCAATTCAAGGTTTATATGAAAGGTACGCATTTCTTGTATGTGACCAATTCTTATTTTACTTGAAGGTACTTTGTGATTTGTCATTTTTGAGCTGGTAAAGAAGTGCTTTTTACTTTTTCCTACTCTATTCCATTTCATGGATAATGGAGCTCATAAGGCTCATTACTGTGCAATTTATTTTAAAATGGCTGTAAAATGCCGACATTCCATTTGGTGTTTGATGTTCCAGGAAATATTATGAAAGACGTAATTTGCCTTCAGGTTCTGTTGTCTTTCGTATTGTGTACTGTTTTAAACCATGCACACTCAACACACAAGACACAAGTAATGTCCAACAAATTGTACAATTCTGTAATAAAATGCATCATTAAACGTTTGAAAATGACGAGTTACGCATTATCACCAGTTGATGGTAGAAGATAGAAGCAGAATCTGATGTGCATACCGATATGGTCTGGAGTCTGGAACGAAAGCGCCAGTGTACACTGTAAATTTTACAGAGAAAAACCATCACGTTCTTCGTCATTCTTCAATCTTCATTTTGTAAGGAGAAAAAATTACTTGACTCCATAAAAACCCCCAATGTCCACTGTACAATATCATACAGATCATCATTGTTATCTTGGACCAGAGAGGAAGAAGGAAGAATTCTCCAAGCTCAAAACTCAAAGCTCAAAGTCAACGCGACGCAAGGTAAAGCAAAGCTGTGTGATGTTCAATGTTCAGGCTTCAAACTTCAAATTTCAAAAGTTAAACTAGAGACAAGACAGCGTAAGAGAAACGAGAAACAGCAGAGAGAGAGAGAGACACTGCTATTTAAAAAATTCCTACACGTTTTTCTCCATAACTGACTGAGGTAAAAAATCCACAATGCAGACTCCAGACACACATACACAAATTTCTATACAACAAGAGGCTGGAAACTGGAAACCGGACAAGTATGTCTAAAACCTAAAACTCTTGTTGCGGCTCTTCACATTTCTGGATTGAATTAAAAGATGCCTCGTTATTTCATTCCACCGAAATTATCTAAATTCTAAAGTCCAAATTGTATATTGAATATAAACATGCGCACAAAATATTGAATAAGGAGAATAGCGATTGTATGTATTTCCTCGATATGTAAAACTCTCGTATAGTTTACAATTTACAAGTACATTTGCATGCAAGCACTTATCAGAAATCCAGGATAAAAAATGGAGATTTCTTTTCTTCCGATACACAGTATAGAAGATATAGAGTGCAGGTAATTACAATTCCATCCCAACTCTTCACTCTTCAATCCTCACTGATTGTGTGAGCATCAGCTTGAACTTGAACTGGTGTCGGAATTTCATTTTCAATCTCAATCTCAGCAAAGCCAAACCAAACCAAGTCAAAAAAGTTCAATCGATTCATTCCAGTGGAAAAAAATCCTGGGAATAGTAAACTCGCGTAGAATGTAAAATTTAGAATGTGGAAGGCCAACAATTTAATCGGTTTTCTGAGATTTTTTTCTGGTAAAAAAAACGGTCAAGCTCCGTTATGCAAATTAAGTTGGGCTTTTAGATGATTAAAAAATGGAGCTGCGTTTCAAATTTCAAGCTCAACTCAAAACGCAAAAGCTACCTCACTTTACCACGTTAACCATTTCACACGCAATTTTTATAATCGCTAGAAAAATCAAAAATCCAAACTCCAAATGCAACAACCAACCAGATACTCAAAATACACATTCAATGTTCTTTGGCATTGGGTTTTCAATTTTCAAGTTTCAGGTTCTTGTGTGAAATTGATGCATAAGTTAAGCTCTGTGTTCTTTAGTTGAATTTGAATGTTTTTTATGAAAAGTGCTCATTGGTTTCACATTTTAATTTAATTCTGCCTCAGATTTTCTGTGCAATTTTCAGCAACAAGCCAATTTATGGTAAATGGTAAATGAAAATACAGATAGGAAAAGAAACGAATGAGTTTTAAGAATGAAAAGTAAAATATTATTGTCAACTTCCATTCACATCTCCAATTATTTATATTTTATATTCCTCATTCCTCTGCGGTGGCACAACACAACAGCACACAAAGCACAATATAAAATTATAAGCTATTTCACTACATACATTTTACTTTGTACGACTGGCAGTTCGCACAATAATTTTGAATTATTTTATTGTTGTTGAATGTTGAATAGCGGAAACAGAAAGGAAATTTTGTCTCAAAACTTTTTATTTCATGTCTATTTTACCGGTCTCTTTTCACTACAATCTAAACTCTACACACTTAATACACACAGTTTATCAATGTTCTATGGTTTTTTGCATATAAAAGAAAATCTAAAGTCCAAGACAAGACAAAACAAGACATAGGAAAAGTCAAAGGTTTTTGTTTGTTACTCATTGTTAAAGGAGCATGTAATGGAGTTGAAACTCATAGACGCGTAGCACAATTTACAGTTCATAATTTACAATGGATTTACATAAATGCGTGGATTATGTTTTTTCTTCTACACATGTACCTGAAATCTGAATACTGAATATGCATTAGACTTTAGACTTTAGACTGATACCGATAAATTTTATTTATTGTTGAAAAATATGTCTTACAAAATTACATACTCAATATATTATATTTTACATTATACACTCAAGTCACCAGTGAAACTTGTACTTCTGATATTTCTCAGCAAATTCAATGTACAGTGTGTAATGTAAATTTTGCTGTTCTTCATCAATTTCAATTTCACTCCATGTGACAAAAGTCAAAAGGACTCGGCAGAGTTTACTTCTGCATAATATTACAATTAACAGTGGATTCTAAATTCTAAACTAATGAAATTAATTGCCAGGAAATTTTCATAATTTCAACTTTGAATTTTGAATTTACAATGAGGACGAGACAAGGAACAAAGATGTTACGGTGGAAATTTATTACTACTCCTTCCTCCTTCATATCCTATTCGTATTTGTCTTGTAAACTTTTACTCGTGCTTGTGAATTGTAGATTGTAGATATATGTGTAGACTATTGAAAATTGAAAGATGGCAGACTCAAATATTTAGATTTTCTAAACTCTAGACTCCAAACTTCAAACCGAAATTCTTTTACACCTGAGACGTTTTCGTGACATACAAATTTCAAATTCACCATTAAATTTTGTGACTAATAATTTGTATAAATGCTTTACTTTCTCTCTGTGTCCGTCTGTCTTTTCTTCTACCTTTATTTATAACACATCTAGTCACTAGGCACTAGCGCCAGAAGCAAGAAGCCATAGATTTAAGGTACGGCGACGAGTTCAGGATATTCTGCTTGATGCAGTGTGAAATTCGTCGCATTCATGCAAAACTGCAACAAGGAGCCGCTTGAGATCTGAATTTCAGGAGTCAGGAGCGTTTACACTCATGTAAATTACATGCAATTTTTATTTTATCACAGATCACACCTACATCAAGTTTATATTCCTGCACTTATTATGCTAAATCAAATCAAATCAAATTCCAGCGACTTTATTTCATGGGGAAGGAACGAGAGTTCAGCATGGTACGTTCAACAGGAAGAAATGTTGTTTCAATGTACGCAACACAATTCAATGCTCGTGAAAAATGCAAATTGTTTTGAAGAAAGAAGGCTCAGCTGTGGAATTTCTCAGCCCAAAATATGTTTGAGACGTAAACGCTGTCATAAATAATAAAAACAGACCAAAACATTGTTTTTAAAATAATTTTAGTCTGATAAAGAAACCGAGCAACCTAGAACCTAGCTTATGTTTTACATGTAAATTTTAATAAAAGGTGTAAACAAAAATCGCAAAGCGTATTCAACTTCTCTGTTTTTGGCTCAATCACGTTTTACCTTTATGCTAACGATGTCGAATTTGGATTACTGCATTAACTTTTAGCATTGAGCGTTGAGAAAAAGACCAATAACGAACGTACCAGTAAATTACTTGAGGCTTGAGACTAGAGACTTGAGCAAAAATGTAAGAACATTAAAAATACATGTAAAAAGCTTATGCTAATACTCGTATACTATATTCTATATAATATAATATTTGGACGTACAGGAATTATAAAAGTCCTCATTAATTGACTGAAGGTGACAATAATTACGTACTAATAATATCTAATATAAAATGAAGGGTTAACAGCCAATTAAAAAACGTGTATAGAAAATAAAAACAGATGTCTTTCACTAGAAAATATAAATTAAGCAATTGTGCTGTATCCCTGTCAATTGTCAATAATATGTAATTAGGACCAAATGACAATGACAATAATTCCTGCTCAATTTTCTTATTCATTGTTATCATGCCAAAAAATTAACCAAAACGTCACGTAATTCATCTCTGGTGTATTTCAAAACTCAAAACTCGAAACACATTCAATTTGGAACCTTTGACAATTTTCAATAGCAATCCAAATTTCAACAGAATTACAGAATGTTCATGAACCAGTTTTTACAAATATGTGCTGTTGTGAGACAATAAAACAAATCCCAATCCAAATTCAATCCAAATTGTCCATTTCTCTACCATATTTTACTGTATACTTCATATCCCATTCTCCATTCTTTGTACATCTGATTGAATCGTAATCAAAACTACTACCTATACACTGTACGCTGTATATGAGAATAGTTGTATTCTGTATTCTTCAATTCAAATTGCATTACATCACACTTTATTATTTATTGTTTATTGGATCCCAAGCTCCAAATATCACAATCAAATCGGTAAATGCATGAATGAGTCGAACGAAACCTTTTATAATTAAAATCCAAAATCCAAAATTGAACTGTCTTGAACTGCTGTATTGTGTCTAAAGGACACTTTGAAATTTTTACATGTCTACGAAGTCTAGTGTCTATTGAAGTTCGCATGTATAATGTACAGTTTCAGTTTTAGTGAACAAAAATAACTGAGTAATTTTTACGTGCTCCCAACTTCCAACATTTATTATAATTTACAATGCTACACACTTTACATTTCTTTCTTTCTTTGTATTTTGTGTAGTTCGAACTACAGGTTTGAAATAAAAGTGAAATGACTTTGAATCTAAAAAATAATAGGAATGATACTCATTGAATGGTGCATCTAGTTTAAAGTTTATATTATTATATTTTATATATAAAAGAGCTCCATGCACAATACACAATGTCTATGAATGGACTTGTGCGTGAATGAAAAATACCAGTAACCATTAGTGATAATGTGACTGAAAGTCAGCTGTACTGATACAGATAGTGATTTCATTTTTGCATATGTCCTTACTCCTTACTCCTTGCTCTTTACTCTTTACGTGCTTAGGTATTAGGCAGACACAACGAAGTGTACAGGTATTTTCAAGTTCAACAAACAACAGACAACTCATTGTTCTCTATGTACAATGTACATATCTATTAATGATAAGTACAAATGGAAATGCAAATGCAAATATAAACACAAACACAAACAGTGTAAATAATAGTAGGAGATAAATAAAGCAAAAATACGAGTATTTTTTCCCTTTTACTTATCCTCACAATTCACAATGTGTTCAATCTACAGTGTAAAATGAAGATACACGATTTTTCCAAGTCTCTACATTCTACACTGAGTTGTGCATGCATGAAGACTATGAAGAGGAAGAGGCTGATAAAGTGAGTGCATAAAGAAGAATGAAGAGTATCCAAAGAAATACAGAAGAAAGAATTTATCATAAGGACGATCGTTCTTTTGCACATAATACAGACAGAAGATATATCTTCATTATTATTATTATTTGCCTTTACTCTTTACTCTTCATGGGCAATTTTATATGCACATGCATTGCATATGTTCTACAATTATAAAATGTGTAGAGAGAGAGATAAAAGTTGAACATTGTAAACAAACAAGAACTTAGGATTAGTAGCAGTTGCGGTAGTTGTATGTTGTATGTTATGTGGCTTGTATTTTGTATTTTGCACAATATAGTAGCAATATAATATAATGGAAGAAACGCCCTTTAGAACTAAGAATCGAGAATCAAGATAAGACCGCTCGTTTTTACAGCAGTGTGAAAATCTTTGATATTATGTATATTATACATAATTCAGAGTAAGTATTGTAAGCAAGTGAGTGAGTGAGTGAGTTTTCGAATTTAGCAGGAAAAGGAAGCAGCAGCAGTTTTTCCATCTCCTTTAAGTAAAAGTGTTTCTTCTTCGATTTCCAATTCCAATTCAAATTCCAAACATTTGCACATTTTACACTTTACACAGACTTATATTCAATTGATGTTACATCGTGCACGATTATTCACTATTATGTGCGATGTACATTGTACATTTTTCCAAAAACTAAAAGTAATACCTGAGATTTTGAAGAGGAGTTCACAAGTTTAGACATTTCAATTCATTTCTCATCTCTCTTCGTTGTCGGTATATTCTACATTCTAAACTCTGCATTTTTACCCGTTATTATTTAATATTTAATATGTTGTGTAGATGTACATAAGGTATACGGTGTTTCATCTTCCAATGATATTAAATTTTGAATGAGATTGATCAAAGAGGATTGCTTCAATTTTTAGGAATATCAGGGCAAGTACCTTGATTTTTATCAAACTTTTTACTAGTGTACAGTTTACACGTGTGTAAATAAATAAGTAAGGGAGACAGGCCTCATTTTTTTTCAAGTAAGACACATTTTTTACCAGGAGCTCAATCCTCAATTTTATGTGACAATTCCTCTACTTTTTAAATGTTCAACGGGAATATCTGTATTTTTCAAGCAAAAATATTAGGACTCGGCACCTATACACACAAAACACAGGCTTCAACAATCAACATTCTTCAAGAATCAAGAACGTAGACTGAATGTAGTCTACATGTTATATGGTATATGGTGCATTGTATATTTGTACATGGTACCGAATACGGAACAAACCTATCCATTAGAATGATTACAGTAAAAAAAACTTTACGCACAGAGGAAATGAGGAAGTGTCTTTATTATGTTCTTTACCTTTTTCCTCTGCCTCTAGGTTATTTAAATACGAATTAGGGAAGACGAAGACGAAATAGAGAGGATTCATCAAAGACTTTTCTTATACACAATGCAATCGTAACATTGAACGTTGAAGAAGATATTTACTACATGTACAGGTAGTCTACAATCTACAGTCTATAGACTACGGTGTGCAGTGTGTACAGAGCATGGAGAAGTCAGACATGAGAGTGCGAGAACCCTTTCGTCTGTAGTCTTTACATCTGCATAATAATTTCCTAATGAAATCCTGTTGAAATGTAACAGTTAGTAGAGAAAATACATCTAACTGTTGCATTTTAAACATAAATTATCTATATCTCTGTCTCTCTGTTACACTAGAAGAATCTAGATACTAGATACTAGATTTTAGATTTGTGTTGGAGTATGGAGTACATATCTATGCTTGCAAATGTTAGGTCGTACTATGTACATTGTACATCGTTAATTCACACATTCGAATTTCGAATCACCACCGAGTCCAAATCTCGATATTAATTATTTGAGTCACCATATTTTGAATGTGAGACATTAGACATGAGCTTATATTGAAATTGAACTGTACTGTATTGTACTGTGTTTTAATATGAGGTGCCAACAAAAGCTATGTAAATCCATGTTGACTTGAATTCTCCCTTTGGATATAGGATATAGAATGAACCGCACACGTATAAAAAATACCTCCACCATCATCCACATGTTTACCGTTACATAAACGCGTAAACATTAAGGATATTGTGTATTGTGTATGCACATTTTGGGCTGTATGGCCTTAGGTGCAAATAATTAGGAGTATTATCAAAGTCGTAACATGTAAAATGTAGAATGACAATCATATTTGGTGGAGCTGTCACCAGCAAAAAGGAAATGGCAAATATCAGTATCTGTAGACTGTAGGTGATTGAGCCCAGAACATTTCAATGACTCAATTTTGAAGCCATTTTATTTCAATAGCACAATTTTAAAATGACACACCATAGACTATAGACGAAGTTATTCTGTTTTCATTGTACAGCTTACAGCTTGTTGATACAATATACAGCCCTTTTACCACCAAAAATTTGCAATACAAATTGTAAATAGCAAATATACAGTAGTTAAATTATGCTACATTTAGCTTGGAGTTTTGAGTTAGAGCAGGATTTTGTATGAGGAAAAATAATTTTATTTTGCTACAGATGCAAAATGCAGTTCAAAGCTTGTACTTTGTAGTTAGTGCAATGAGATAAAAAGTAAAGGAAGGCAGCTTTGCATTGTACATTGTACATTTTATGTTTTTTCTGCCAGTGCACCGAACGTAACATTTTAAATGTATTGACAATTGACATTGAAGGTTAAACCACAGCTTGTTTCGTCAAGGTGCAAAATTATGACTGTCATTACTATTTACTATTTACTATTCACTATTATCCTACCTACATTTTGTTGTCAGTCTAATATTTTGTGGATATTCTATTGTGCAATGCAAATTCTTTAAATTGAGTCTAATAAACTAGTCATTGAAAATTACCATTGTAATCACAATCATAATCATATCAATAGAATTTATTCGACTTGACTTGATTTGATGTGATATGATTAGTGATTGGCGTCATTCCTTTCTTAATTCTACAGTATACATTCTACAAATGTAATCATTATGTATTGAGTACTATGCAGCCCATTGTTTATTTATTTAGCAGTGTTGATTTAGTTTCCTGGTCAAATATTTTGTGGGGTGTACGCTCAACGCTCAATTCTCAATCCTATGTGCTCATTACTAATGATCAAAATATAGAGTTGATTTCTATATTCTGTACTCTCTACGCAGAAATTAACGTACACCGTACGTATACCGTAATTTAATTAAGTACTAGGTACGTTTTAACGTAAAAAGTTGAACACATACACATATAGAAGTTCATTTTGAACACTTTTTCTCAAGTAAATTCAGATTGGAATGGTTAGTTTAGGTAAATTAACTTGCAGTCATAATGAAATACAATCATTTAAATTTCATAATTTATCATTTACAGTTTCACAGTCGAAGCTCACAGAAGCTAACGAACTATGGAAGAGGAAAGTAAAAATAAATAAAGCGTCAATCACAAACATTATTAAATTAGAAAAAAGAGGAACCTAACAATTAATCATTGGTTTGTGCTTTGTGCATGCCACACACAGACAGATCCTTCACTGTTCAGTCTTCCATGCCGATTTGAATTCCATTATTTTGTTGCTAATATCACTTACATTTTTGCAAAAAGTGCAAACACTTTTAAATACCAAATGCTTTGAGGCTTGGGGTTCGAGGGCATTGAACATTTAGCATGTTGCTTTTGGCTCTTATCTCTACGCAATTTATTTAATTCCAATTCCAATTAAAGGCATTCGCTCAAATTTGCTTCTAATTAAACATACCACGAACAACAATGAAAAATGATGTGCAAGTTTATAAAAATAAATAAAGGAGACAGATCAAACGTATTTACACACTACCCATTATACATTGAAGTTGTTAGTTGTGCTATTTGTAGAATTAAATGCATGAAAATGTATTTTATTTATTAAATATGATTGACTTTCCTTTATCTGACGTACATTATATTTATTTATTTATACTTGTAATGCAGGAATTTATAAGCAGAAATCAGAGGGAAATGAATAAGTACATCTGTATTTCATGATGTGGAAAAATTATAGAAAAATTACTTGCTCTTTATCTCTCGTTCAAATCGCTTGCATCTCTGTATAATATAATATACTCAAAACTCACATCTCAATCCTCAAATTATAAAGTACTGATTCCACATACACAATACACAGGTGTAAATATCAAACAGTAAGTATGAACAATTAACGAAGAAGCGTATTGAAAAACGAGTAGATATGATGATACACTACGAACTACGAATGATGTGTGCCGTATTCAATAAATAGCAGGCTTATTAAAGACAAGAAAAAAGTGAAAAAAATTGTAAACAAGCCAAAAGAAATTAAATAATTATTATTATTAACACTGTTAACGAATTCATTAAGAGCGATTACCATAAAATTATTGGTGGAAAACTTTTGAGGGAAATTCTGTCATTCACAATACACAATACATAAATACTTTGTCTCTGACTCATAAGTGAAAATCAATGGTACAGTTTAGAGATACGAAATAAGAACAAGTGAAATTACTCTTGATTCTTCATTCTTGATACTTGATTCTTGGTACTTGCTACTTGATACACATCAATGTCAACAGTCATTACCAAACGAAAGAAAACGAGAATAGTCTTCAACATGATTTGAAATTGTGGCTTTTAAAGGTTTTCTATCTATTCGTAATATCCATCTATGAAAGGGATTTTTTGCATTTTTCTTACCCAATTTTCCAGGTGAGATGTCAAACTGATGTAGATTATTTCCACTTGGAACAAACACTGGATTTTGACTCAGTTCCTGTAAAACAACAAAAAAGACATAAAGAAAACATTAGTAATTTAATAACAAGAAAAAACAGGGGGAAATGAAAAAAGGTATAAAGTCATGACTTTTCTCTCTACAAGTTACAAGTACTTTTCAAATGACATGGGAATTATTTTTTTTAATTCACATGAACGTGCCCACTCATAAAATGTGTGGTTTGGTTTGGTTTTGGTCAGGACAATAATAATAATAATAATAATTGTGTGATATGGGTAATGGGTTAAAAGTCTGGACTTGGTCTACACTCTACACAGAGATAAATAACGGAATCAAATCTTGATCTTATTATCATCTTCACTCTTTTTTTCTACCAGCCGGTCGTCAGTCTTCAGTACATAATGTACTTTATACTTTTTTGCCATTCCGTATTTCGTATTTCGTATAGTTATAGTTTTTTTCTTTGTCAAATTATAGCAAATCCCTTTGTTTTTTACCCTTGACAAACATGAGCAAATGTTCGCTCGCTACATTACATTAAATTATGTATTTAATGGATAATACTGTATTCTGTATACCGTGCATCTTAGACCGTACAGCTTTGAATGTACAATGTACAATGTACAGTGTACAGTTTAGCCTAGAACTTGTACAAGATTTAAAGATTGAAGATGGATGCGTTTTACAATGTGCAAAATCTGTGCAAAAAAATACATGTTACTTAGATAAATACTTAATGTAGTTCATCTATATTATCGTTTATTTTGTGTTATTGTTCGAGTGCGCAAAGACTTGTGTCTTTTGTCTTGTGTACGAGTTACGAGTCTATGAAATGTACTGTAATTTAGTTAATTAGATTTGAGTCTTGAGACCAAAGAAATGCACGAGCATCAGCTGTTCTTTTCTCTCTAATGCATTTTCCTATAGGCATTTGAACACTGTACACTGCATATTGTACAGTCTACATTCATACCGGAGTCGTCGTATATTATAGATTAAAGTCCTCTTATTCCTTTGCTTCCATAAAATAACACTATACATAATACAGTTAGATTATATAGTTTTCTTCTCTACACTCTACACATTAAACATTGTACGTCGCAAACTTGTACTATTGAAACAGTTTATTCATTTTATTCATGTGAATGTTTTCCGTGTTGAATTCTTTATTCCTTATGTTCAATCTTCAATTTCAGTGGATTTTACGTCCTAGGTTCTAGTCTCATCTCGTTTGTGTAAACAGTAAAAAGGAGACAGTAAACATTTGTGAATACCACATATCCATAATATTGACATGTCGTTAGTTTGTAGTTGGCTACAAATCGTCTACCGATGTACGTCTGTAGATTGTCGATTGTTGATGAACCCCCAATCATTAACAAGTAACAACTTGTCAGCAGTGTACAAAATGCAGAATGGAGAAGCAGCCCTATACACTATACACTGTTGTCAATAATCAATGTATGTTCTACCCCTTTCCAACAACTAACAACCAACAAACTAGTGAAGAGTGAGCATTCTTGTTGGAATAATCAGAAAACAAGCTTTTATGGAAATTATTGGTATTTTAATTAACCGTGTAATGATAATTAAGGCATTTACATTCTGATTTCAACTTGTGACTTGGAGAAATTGGGCCACACAGCCAATTCACATTGATTTTGAATTTTGGACATACTGATTAATTTTATCGTATTTTTTGGCATCGGATCCATCATATTTTATACAGCGTATAAAATATAATATACTGTATGAATACTGAATACACACCTTAGTTTTACATTTTACATCAACAGTCGTGCTCAATGTATTAAAAGGTGACTGTTGACTACTGATCGTTGATGTGTCTAGTGGTTAGTGTCTACAATCTACGCAGATTTCCTGCTAAAGTTAACTACATGTTTGAGCTCGCCAATTCAATACTTGCATTCATCACATTCTTATTTTGTACACGACCTACACCTTACACTTTACGCATTACCATTTCTATAAAGTATCCCTTTGAGACACATTTTACAAGCTACAATTGTTTAGCTGTCTATAAAGATTTAATAAACTAACGATTTTCCACATAATTAAACATTAAACTAATTGATCATTCAATTCTCTTCTTTTCAAGCGTCTCCTTAAACTTGTCTGCAGTCTGCATTCTTTTGTATCAATTATACTTAGAAAACGATTGACTGTGGAGTGTAAGTCATACATATAAGAAATAATATACGATAGAAGTAAGATACGCAGTTCACTGTGTACTGTGTACTTTGTAATCTTCGACGTTTGCATGCAAAAAGTTTTTAATTTCAGTTTGCCTGAAGAAAATCAGAAAAAGTGACGAAAATTATCTGCTGTAGACTGTAAAATTTGATTGAAAGTGATTTCAACGGAAAATATTTTCTTATGGCTTTTAAATTAATAACGGTCAATTATAGAACAATAACAAAAACAAAATAATATTTATGATTCGTAATACATGTTTTTAATGTATCAGGGAAAGATGAGCCCTTTTTCCTTTGAAATCAATTATCACATTTATAATACATAATATGCAAGATTTACAGGGAAAAAAAACCAAGTGATTACATCCCTTTGACTTTTGAACCATATTTTTTGTTTTATAATCCCCATTGTTCGTTTATTTACAAGTCAAATGTCAAATAGAATGAATTCTGTATGCGAATACTCGTACCAATTGTCTACCTATTCTATTCATCCTACAGCCACAACCAACAACAAACACATGGGAAATTAGTAATGCACCCAGACTCTAGAATTTAGAATTTCCTTCGGTTTTTATTCCATCACATAGTAAGTACAATAGAATTGTAGCTTGTGATATTTTTTGTAGATACTTTAAAGGAGAAAATGCGCATCAATGATCATTGTTTATTGTATGTAATTTTGTAAAAAGGGAAATTTTTACTATTTATACAATTTGTAATAAAAAGTAAATAATATTATATATTATATATTATTATGTTCCACATGATACACATTACAAATTGAACATAGAAGTTATAGCTAACAATTTTCAGTTTTCGTTATTGTTGAATGAATGTTCCGTCTCATTGAGTCAGATTCAAGATTCAAGTAAATAGTAGGGAGACATTTGAATAAAATTACACCTCTCCATTCTATATATTCTACAATGTACATGTGTGTAGAATCTAGACTCGCATCCATAAAGCACATGCCGCAAACCCTATCAATTGAATCCAATTATTATAAAAAATACAAGCAGACAGTACAGATTTTCCCAATGGAAATAACAGAGAGAGGCTACAATTCACCATCTACTTCAGTACTTAGTATTTACTGGTATGACCTAAGATTTTTGGTATCTGTACAGTGAACAGTGGGCTTGTTATTTCTAGATTCTAGATTCTGGCGAGTTAATTGAAGTGAATTGAATGTTGAGAAGTTATAAGTTGGAATAGATAACCTTTTTCCACATAATTAATGCGAGGACTTGTAACTTGTAATAATATTATCATTAGCACTATTATCCACATTTATTTTTCAAAAAAAACTTTCTCTGGTGTAGAAAACTTCTTTGTACAGCAGATTGTTATTAGTTATTAGTTATGTCAAAAGAATATCGTGTTAGACTTTGGACAGCCGAGACCAATATCAGACACAGACAGCAGACGATATCAATGGAGGATAGAGATATCAAAAATATCATATTAAGCATTATTATCATAAAGACACACACAAAACGCACATGGCTGTGGCCATCCAAGATCCAAACAAGCTTGAAACTGAATACAAATACAAAGGCCGCAGCAAATAAACGAGGCGGTTTTATTATAGGGGATTGCGGGGCATAAATCCGCAGGGGCAAAAATCCGCACTCGAGTTTTTTTGGATTTTTTCCAAAAGTACTGAATGAAAAAAATTGAAACTTTTACTCTTTTAACTTCGTTTACTTTGCCATCGAATAAG